>JAJMHX010000028.1:0-146892 GCA_030575095.1 Scheffersomyces ergatensis | reverse complement strand
CTACTGATACAGGTGATGTACTTGTCACAACTGACTCCAATGGAAGTTTGTACACCACCACTTCTATAATCAGCGACCCATTCACTGAATACACCACCACCTTCGTTACCACCAACTCGGACGGTTCTGTTTCTACTGATACAGGTGATGTACTTGTCACAACTGACTCCAATGGAAGTTTGTACACCACCACTTCTATAATCAGCGACCCATTCACTGAATACACTACTACCTTTGTTACCACCAACTCCGATGGTTCTGTTTCTACTGATACAGGTGATGTACTTGTCACAACTGACTCCAATGGAAGTTTGTATACCACCACTTCAATTATTTCTGGAGGTGCAATTTCGACATTTACTTCAACAGTTATTACCACTGATACAGTAGGAGTTCCATGTACTGAGACTGGTGTTGTGATAGTTGGAACTGATTCTGTAGGTAGCACTTACACTACTACTTCAATAATTGGTGGTACTTCCTTTACTGAGTATCCAACTACTTTAGTTACTACTCTTGCAAATGGAGAAGTCACCACCGAAACTGGAGAAGTAATTATTACGACCAATTCTGAGGGAAGTTTATACACAACGACTTCGATTATCTCCGGAGGTGCAGTTTCTGTTTACACTACGACTGTTATTACTAGTGACACAGTTGGAGTTCCATGTACCGAGACTGGCGTTGTGATAGTTGGCACTGATTCTGCAGGTAGTACTTATACCACCACATCAATTGTCTCAGGAAGTGTAGTTTCTGCTTATACCACAACAGTCGTCACCACTGATAGCATTGGTACCCCATGTACAGAAACAGCTGCTATTGTTATTGGTTCTAATTCTGCAGGCGGATTATACACTACTACTTCAGTTATTGATATTTCCTCCACTAAGACGGTTGCAGCCGAACAAACTGGCACTACAAGTGGTGCTGGATCGGGTTCACCTACTGGCGAAAGCCCAGCATCGGGATCATCTAGTTCTTCAAGTTCTTCAAGTTCTGGTGGTCCATCTTCAATCAATCCTTCCGAAAATTCATCTGGAAACTTAATTGTTAATAAATCCATGATGTTGATAACTTTGGGTTGTGTTTTATTGACTATTATCTTGGTTTGAACATAGTCACAACTAAAGAAATTACAACGGTATCGTGTTAAACAATTACTGTTCCGTGTTATACCCTAATTTATCTTTTCGTCAGATTCGCATGTTCTTTTACTTCTTTTCTATTACTTCAATTTTCGTTTACTTTAATTTTCAAATTAGACATCATTTAATTGGATTGGTCATTTATAAATTCACTCAATTTTGGATATTTCTTTTACTTCTGTTTCATAAATTTATATATTTATTTAGTACTATATTTTATATTTTCAGTTAATCAAATTTATTTACATTTTAAATGATTGCCAAAAAAATTGGTAAAAATCACACTAAGAGTTCGTATTTATTTATTGTAAATGAAGGGTAAACTCAAGTTACTACTTTATCGAAATCATCTGTTAGATACAAGTCATTGATCCTACTGTTAACCTGACCTCTTTTCTTAATTAGCGATTTCACTCTATAGATAAAAACAATCATCAATATATAACTCTTTAGGGACTTTGGACCTGCATTAGTCCTATAGTGTAAATCAGAAGATACTGGCACTATAATGCTTACGTCATAAGTTCCATTTATCAAGTGTTCGGTTGTGCTATCATCAACGTATGGTTCGTAATGGTTCTGGTCTTCATTTTTTGAATATCTGGCTATCAAATCTTCGGTATTATCATTGAGCACTTCGGAATCTTCTAGCTCCTCATCATTATGATTCGTATTTTCTATTTCTTTTTGGCGCAACTGAGCACTTAAATACCTATTAATATCAATCAAGGATAGATTATTTGATTTCAATTGGTTATAATCATATTTGGACTTAACTAATTTCACAACTAGATCTCTTTTGATGGACTTTAATTCTTTCTGCTGGCTGTGATATCTTTCCTCCATCAAAGATTCATATTTCGACTTCAATTGCTTTTCTTTAATGGAGAATTCCTTCCATAAACTTTGTTCAATAGCTTTACTTTCATTAACCAATTTTAGCTGAAACTCTTCAATTAGGTCTTTCTTCTCCAAGTTTTTTAAATCCAATTGTTGCTGTAAGGAATCAATTCGTTCTTGTTGCTGTTGAATATCATCCAATAACAAATTTTCCCGGGACAAACTTTGCCTATCTTTCATTCCAGTGAAATATATATCTGAACCTATCTGATTAACTGAGTCATTATTTTTGACGGTAGATTGCCGCTGAGAATCTCGATTTATGTTATTCTTCTTTTCGTGAATTTTGGGTGGAGCTTCTTGATGGTTAGTTGTCGGTATTGGTTTGTTAGTTGGGCCAGGCAATTCATACTTGGTATTCTTGATCTCTTCGATACTATTCTTGAGATCATAGAAATGCTTTGAATACCTGATATTCTCTTTATCTTCACCAGATGTTATTATTTGATTAACAACTTTTATATCATGCGCCGTATCATCACCATCGTTGTCGCCCAAGCCTTTCTTGCTAAGGTATCGATTTAACCTATCCCTGAATGCTTGGTTATTATTCTTTATCTCATCTATCGTAGTGTCTGACATCGAAGTATGCTTTCTTCCTCACTTATCGATTACCCCATATATGACTAGTGCCTTTTTAACAGTCAAAAATAATTTTTGGACTATATAAATATATGTACGCGTTTTTGTAAACAACAACAAAAATAAAATAAAATTCAAAAAGTACAGCAAATTTAATAACAACAACAACAATAACATTAGTATCAACCAACCAACCAACCAAAGTAGACAGACGAATATATCGGTCAAACTAAATAGCCATGTCTAAAAAGATCATAAGACATACCCCGTTGCTTACGAAGTTATCAACGTTACCCTTTGATTTATATTTATACTTCCACGAATTACACTCTTCTATTGAATGGGATGATTTAACATTATCGGTAGCTCTTCCAGTTGGGATCTTCTTAACTGGTACCACCTTTATTATTCAGGCCCTAAATAACTATTATACTGCCATCAATGTCAAGTCAAATAATGTATTATTTGACACTGATTACTATAACTACGAAAGAATTAAACGAACATTGTCATATAATGAACAAACTCAGCAACAACAACAAGGTCAAATAGTACCCTCCATTTTGTGGTTATTGAACGGTATATCCACTATCATTTTGATTGTCAGTCTATTCAACAGTTATCAAATCCTCACCACTTATAAAAACTATAGACTTTTATATGCTACCTCTCAACCATCTACTCCATCATCATTTAAAGGATCCTTAAACGGTTCCAATTTACTCATAATCAGATGCATCAACTATTTATTATCATTGATATTTGGAAAACACGAAGTTGACGAAGATGAAGATGAAACTCATCTTGCTGATGAAACGGTTGATGAGGATGAAGAAGTATGGCAATTAAATGTTTGGGATCCATCTCAGTTTCAAATGTTCTTGGCCATACCACTTAACCCTATTAATTTATTGATAATTTATAACTTCAACGCTGGCTCAAATAACTTATTATATACCATTGGTTTAATGGGTCTAGTTTCTTTGGCTTTTTACTTTTTGATTCATAAATTCTTGTTATTAATAAAGGATAAACAAATTCTTTATCAATCAATGTTTAAAGAATATAATGTCAAATTTATAAACCCAAACATGAATAAAATTAAAAAGGATATAATGATAGATGCTACTATGGGACCTTATTATGGGGATGAAGTTTTAACCAAGTTTACTGATACCAAGCTGAAAATATTTGTAACTCATGATATAAAGGGTAAGGAAATTATACATAAACCAGATGATGATAGCAATGAAACACCAGGGTTTGCTTATGGAGATCCTAGATATAGTAGAAGAAGAACGAATTATAATGGTCTTCATGATTTGTTTACAAGAAGGCAACTGCAACTTTTCAACGAAGAAGAAGAAGATGATGATTCAGAAGAGACAAAATGGTATACTTCTTCAACTCCTTATCAAGCCAATAGAAACAACAGAAGTATAAATACTCCAATATATAATAGATCACCTAGTCCGATAAGATCTTCCATTAATAATAAAGAAAATAGACCTCCATATGCCACTCAATATGTGAGATCCCCAACCAAACTTTCTCCTACGAAGGAACCTTTAACATACAGATCGACTTCGAGATCTCCCGTCAAAGAGTCAATGTCGTTCAGATCTCCGCCAAGATCTCCGTCCAGATTATCGCCAAATAGATCGCCCTCTCCAGTGAGGTCAAGACAGCAATATTCGAGCCAGGCGTCGTCACCTATCAGGAACAGTAGCGTCCATCACTCACCTGCAAGAAGTATTCATGCTCAATCGCCTGGGCCTGGGTGGCGCTGAACTTATGAAATCCTCATTTACTTTAAACATTAAATAGCTAAAAAAGATATAATATACATTCTAACGTTTTTATTTCATCTAACTTCTATTATACAGAGGGGTATATTTCTATTACAATTCATGAAAACCAAAGATATATCTGGCCAAATTACCTAATACACCTAATTTATCTTGTTTGGAATTCTTATCCTTTTGCATTTCACCATCAGCTTTCAAAAAAAATTGGGAACCATCTCTCATTTCTAATTTACCATTTATTGGGGTAGGATTACCATTAGAAACACTACCACTAGTACCATCTAGCTTGTCAGGTTTTACAACAGACAAATCTAGTGGACTATTACCTCCGATATCTTCTTGACTTGTAAGAGACCTCTTCTGTAATTTTTCAATTGCACTTTTGCTATATGGAATAACACCCAACAAAACACCATTGAAGACCACACCGTTTTCCTGTAAAGCATCTATTGCAGAAGAAGGATTATCAAATGTCAACTTAATCCAGTTTTTGCCAACAAATATAGGTACTAATTTCTTTTGTGATTGATTATATTTCGAATTTATTAATGAGTATGACGATTTTTGATTACTTTCGAAATCTTCTAAAATATCACCAAACTCTTTAAAATGTTGAATGATTTGATTTGTTAACGATTCAGGATATCCAAATACTATTATTGCACTTTCATTGTCTGTTAATGGATTCAATAACTCATTCTCATTTTTCGTAACAACTGCACTATCGTCCTTCTTTGTATCGCTTGAAAAGATAGTTCCTGCCTTGGTGAAAATGTTATCAAAGCTTTTAGGATCCTTATTTATAAATGAATCGATTTTCTCGACTGGTTTATTTGCCAATGATATTAAAATTTCATCATTAAGATCATGAATTGATCTGGTTGGAGGCAAATCTTCATCATAGCTATTAAAGAAATTGTCGTTGACAATAAAAGATTCGTTTAACGTATCATCGTATTTGGTTAAGTCAAGTGTTGTATCCCCTGTCTTATCTAATAATTTACGTTGCTGCAGTTGTTGACCACCGAAAGACAACAAATTAAACTCATTGGTAGATGACAATAACGAGCTCGACTTTTTATCAGTTGAGAAATTGCTTAAACTAGACGAGTCTTTGCTATGGTCTTTCTTATTAGATGAGGATATTTGAAAGTTTGGTTTCTTCTTTGGTACTAAATGATTTGGAATGATTCTCTTCTTCTGGTTTTGAAACCATATTGGATTTTGCTGTTGCTGTGATTGTGGTTGAAGTACACTGATTGCGTTAGAAGTACCAGTGGCTCCAGAACCAGAACTACCAGATTGTCCAAATAATGCAGACATTTGTCGCTATCGGTTGTTATACTTTGATATTGAAATACAGCACAGGTCAGTTGTTTACTTCAATTAGACAGGCTGACAGGCAAAAAAAAAAAAAAGGACTGCACAGGAAAACATCACTGTAGTAAATTTTTCAGAGTCCCATCTTAACGATATGATTTGACCTTTGGAAGGGGGAAGTATTAAGAAGAAGAAGAAGAAGACAGTAGCAATGATACTATCACCCGCAGAAAGGTCATATTTGTATGAGTCGTTGACCCAGAAACCACCAATCAGACCAGAAGCCAGATCAGATACTCAACTCAGACCACTAGAGGCTAAGACTTCATTCTTGCCCAATTCCAATGGATCGGCCAGAATCAGATTAAATGATGGAAGTGAATGTATTATAAGCATAAAGTCAAAGGTTGTCATAACCAAATCAGAGTCAAGCTTAATAGATGTTGATATTGATGTTGCTGGATTTAGAGATGACTCGAACTTTGTTTCCAATCTTAAGTTTAATTTAACGAACTTGTTAATAACAAATTTCCCAATTCAGTATCTAAAATTAACTTCAAAGTATTCATTTAAACTATTTATTGATTGTATCATTATAAGTCATTCCTCATATCCATTAAGTTTGATATCATTAACAACTTATTTAGCATTGAAAACAACAAGACTACCATTATTAATAAGTGAAGTTAACGATGAAGAGGTTGAAGAACAACCAACATTTTCCGATGATTGGAACAATGCTAGACTCATAGATGAGTCTTTCCAGCCTCCAATATTCATTACTTTGGGAGTGATCGGTTCAAGCTTGATATTTGACCCTTCGATTGAAGAAGAGCAGGTATTAGAAAATGGATTAATAATAAGCTTCTACAAGGATAAAGTAATAACACCAATATCAAATACCAACTTAGCTACAAATTCAAATAATTCAAACTTCAAGGGTCTAAGCCAAAATTTAATAATACAAAGTATACAATTATGTAATAAATACTGCCCGTCCATAATGAAAGCATTAGACACTTTAATTGAACAAGAAGATGGGGATGACGACCATATCTTCTAATTATGCTGAATGGAATATGCATGTACTATAATGGCTGCTGCAGTTTGGATATTCATAGATCTTATAACTCCAACTTGTTTGATTTCGACACAGAAATCAAGCTCAGCTAATAATTCTCCAGGTACACCTTCTTTCTCTTTACCTAACAAGATTAATGATTTGGAAGGGAATTTCAAGTCACCATTTAATTCTATAGATTTATCAGTTTGCTCTAAACCAATTAATGTATAACCTTCCCTCTTCTTTTGTTGTAAGAAACTTTTAATATCTCTTTCTTTAACTTCGATCATTGGCATCCAACTATCGGCAGTAACAGCGACGTTCTTAAAGACGCTATCGTTCTTCACATTGATATCATTGAATGTCAACAATCCAGCACCTAGGACATCACATAGTCTGCATATACCTCCTAAGTTAGGTGCCTTATCAACTAAAGATGAAACGACTATAAGATCACTCCGAACAATTTCTTTACCACGAATTAATTCCTCATCCACATCCATAATCGCACTCCATTGGCCACTCTTGGTTTGCAATGGAGATTGACCCAAGGCCTTTGATGAAATCTTTGACTTTTGCTGAGCGTTTCTTTGTTTAACCCATTGGTCTCTGAAATCATCTCCTATTTCATGATTCAAAGAATTGATTTGCTCCTTGGTTAAATATTTATGGAATTGTTCACGACTGATAAATTCGACATCACGATCTGATATTCTTTGTAACACCCCACCTGACAAACTAACTAAGTTCAAATCTTTCTTAATATCCCACAACACAGCTTCACCAGTTCTATATTGGCCAAACGACTCTGCTTGAGATGCAGTTTTGTACATATTATCGACTAGTTCCAGTAACCCTTCGTCAACATTTAAATCATTCTTGTGTATCTCGCCATAAATTGCAATAATTAACGACAATGAAAAATGCCTAACTATTACCCTATTTGCACTAGATCCAGGAATAACTAGAGTAATTAATTTCGATAACAATTGCTCCTTCTCGTTTTTATCTAACACTTGTTGAATCAGGATGTATAAAATTCTTTGATATGAATTTATTACAGCTGGGTTCAAATTCCCGTTCTCTAATGATTTCATAATCTGGTCTCTATAGCTTTCATTCGATAAAAGTGCATAAGCAATTATCCATTCAAGATACGCTCTTACGAGAGGACTGGGTTCTGTGTCTATCAATTTAATGAATCGAGACAAATATGACTTCAAGTCGATTCTATCAATAATTGATAAGACAATAGAAAATAATTGTAGCCTTCTCCATTCTTCATATCCATCCGTGCTCTTAAATCCTTCAAACAAATGGTACTTACTCTGATTATGATAGATGTACTCCAATAACTGATTGGCAAATGACTCTGATTTTACGGAATTCAAAATAGCTATTAAATTTATCTTAGCACTGATTTCTTCTGGACCATAGACTTCTGAATATATATGAGAATCCTTTTGAATTGAGATTTCAGTATCGTATATATCAGCCACTATCGATTCCAATTTGAATAGGTTATTTTTCAACTGGTAATTAAGAAATGAGTTAGTCAAAATTTCTGGAAGCCAATCAAGAGATTCGAATTCACTTGGATGCGAAACTTGGTACTCTGTGAGACACCTTGATAAAGTAGGCAATAAACTTCTTCTGCCTTCAGAATTTTCAATTACGGATGAAGTAAATGTCAATAGTTCCGAAACTATTTGTTCATTCTTGATAGATGCCAGTAATACAATAGGGTTAAGGATTACTTCGATTAACAATACATGTAATTCTTTTTGATTTAACTGTAATCTAGTTGAATCTAAACTTTTCCAAATATTACATAAAAACAATGTTGTTTTCTGCAAACTTTCTGGAGAAAGAGCAACTGTACCGACAATGTATGATTGTAGTAATCGAACAATAGATAAGTTTGCTTTGAAACTGGAAGATGCGGAGTCCAACAAATCCAATATTTGATCTTCATAGCCATCTATTGATTGGGTGGTGATACTGATACTCAAGAGGGTATAATACTCAGCATATATCTCTTCTTTAAGCTTGTAAAAATTCTTTACAGTCCTAGAAACCGCAGAAGAATTATCCAACATCGTGCTATGAAATTCGATTAGTTCTTCAAATTTTGGGGGAGTATGAGAAGAATTTTTGGCTAAATTATTGAAGAGCTTGAATTTGTAGTAGGCAATTTCTAGAATATGGTAATCGTCCGAGTGCAATTCAGACACTATGGCGGCCCATAATTCGGAAAGAAGTGAATCTTCAACCTTGATATTAAGGGTTGAGTTGGACAAAGTTATAATAAAGTCTAAATCTGAGCTCGAAGCTACGTTAGCAATCAATTTATTTGCATCAAAATCAATCTCTAATCCCGATTCCACAAGTTTTGCTAACAAAGTATTAGAAGTTCCTTTATCCAAGTAATCCTTATCTTGTAAAATCAACAAAACCAAAGCCTTAATGTCATTGCTTACATCACCAACAAGAAACTTCTGTAGATTTTCTTTGTCGTTTATAAAATAATCCTGAAACAACACAATGTTTTCTATCAAGATTGAATAGCCATTAAATTTCACAAACTTACTAAGTGCTTCAAGAAATTCCCCAATATATATTCCAGAATTAAAAGCAAGCAAGTACCTCAAGTTACATGATTGTATCGTTCTTTCAAATACGTCACCTTCCGAAGTTGTCTCAAATAGTTTAATTAAAAGTTGGTCATGCTTTCCAAACTTTAATACCTTCTTACCCTTTAACCCATGAAGAATACCCAAGGAAACGTAAATTCTGGATGGATCAAAAGCATCTCTCAAATTGTTTAATACCCTGAAAAATGTAAATACAGCATCCTCGATTTCCTTTTCTGTTTCTAAACTTAAAATGGTATTTGAAACAAAGTCGCTAAGTGATTTACCGTAGTAACAACCGACAACACCATCTAAAGGTCTGACATGAAAATGAGATGCTAACATTGCATATGGCAAATATATTTCCTCCAAAAACTTCAAGCCATACTTCAATAACGATAAGTCTTTATCAGGTATCGAGAGTAACAAATTTAAGGAAAATTTTCTTACTGAATCCATATTGGCTTTAAACCCTGTAGAAAGAAGACAAAAGCCCCATGATGAATGTATAAAAGATTCTAAAGAAATGAAAGATATAATATCTTTAGCACCCGCCTCTGCTTGATGTAATGAGGTATCGATTCCTAAAATCTCAAATAGAGTCAAAAATCTGGACCATTCATGTAAATATTTCTCTTTTTGGGAATTGTCCCAAATTATATAATCATTGTTAAGGTTACAATTGATAGACTTTACAGTAAGTTGTAATATGGATAAGCAATATTTTCTAAGTTCATGGGACGAGCTTACCAAATTATTTTGCACAAGTTGCCAATATTGATTTTCCTGGATAACGGTTTGAAACTCTTGATCTGAAAGTAAACTTTCATTTTTGGCACTCAAATAACGTAACCAAAATATGAAAGCATGTCGCCTGTGTGTTTTACTATAAGATTTTTCCAACATAAATATTAATTTCCATACTATATTAGAATTATTTGAATTTTCAGCAATGGTATCAATTCTCCAACGAAGTAATTTTGATGCAATGGATGATATATCGTCATCATTAATCGCAATGAAAGTTAACAAGGTTGAATCTAAAACCTCTCCATCAAAGGAACCATTAATATGTATGAATAAACTATCCAAAAAGTTAAACAAGTGAAGAATAAATTCATTTGATATGTCTAAATCAATCACATTGTTGTTCGTGATATGGATAATATTAAAAACTTCTTGCTGAAAATTAGACTTCCGTTTGAGAATGTAAGATACAAGGTATGTTTCAATTTTGGAAATTAGATCAAGACGTAACTGTGGGATCACATTAACAAATGCTAATACTCTAGAAGTATTGGCTTCAACTTCTGCGGCAGGATTGAACACTATACCATTTGAATAGTTCAAGATGTTCTTGTACAATTGAGTATTTTCTTGAAGATCTACTTGATCCAATAAACCAATGAGTGCATCTACATTATCTGGAAATTCATTCAATTCTGAAGATAAATCAACAGCTAGTTCAATCTTTTTGGAATCATCTAGGTACTTGGCAATCAAGGACACAGGATTTGACATATTTAATCCTTCTCCTGTTGCCTTTGAAGAGGTACTCTATCCATCATACATATCCTAAATCAAAAAAATTTTCATTTTTGCATCAGCGGATCACATGATCTATCTACTATTGCGGTGATGATCTTTTAGAAAATAAATATTTAGAGAATGTTATTATTAGAGACTAGGCCAAAAAGGGTAATGACTCTTGGAACTTCTTATATTAAATTCTTTATTTTATCAAATATTTGCCTACCGAAAATTGACATTGAAAACATATACTTAATGAAACAGAAACAGACACAACAAGATATGAATTTTCTTATTGTCAAACAAACAATAACAAGCTTTTCCAATGGTGTCGCTCTGGTATTTCTCAGACATTACTTCTCTTAATACTGAGATGATATTATTCCTGATATGAATAGGATATTCAGATGTTATCGATCGCTGAATAAATCTAGAATACATTATATCTGTGTTTAAAGACCCCAGATATCCTAACGTTTTCATTCAAACTAATTAATCTCGCATATGTATACCCTTTACAAAATTAAAGATCGAGATTGCGCCAAAATTTCCCAATTAGGATGGTCGGGAATTTGACTGGAAAAGATAGAATATAAATATCTATGATGATTCTGATTAGATTCAAATGTCTTCTTCTTGTTCAAGGATAATTCATAACATAATTGGATAAGATATATGAATAGTTCATTGTACGGATCTGTGTCAGAATACCTTGTCTTCGATGGCACATATGACGCTGGAGTTCTTAGAGTTCTTGTAACAGCTTTGGTTTTGTTAGGTGTTGGTGCTTATCAGTACTCTAGAAAGAATTTAAACATATCTCCTTCACTTGAAAAGAAGAAAGTTGGGTTCTACAAGAATGACACATATTTACCATGGACAATTAAACCAATGGAGTCCACTTTCCAATGGGATAAAATGGAGCCACTCAAATCATACCCTTTCAAGAATGCTGAGTACAAGTTAACTATGGGGATCAAAAGTTTGGAACCCCAGGATTGGTTATTAATAGAACCTACTTATTTGAATAGAATTGAAAACAAAGTAAAGCTTATCAATAACAATCACCAGGATTATCCTGGAGATAAAGATATTAGATCAAGCACGTTATTTATCACTGATGAAGGTATACCTGCCATTAAGGAATTCTATGACTTAGTTATCAAGTATATGAGTGACAAATATCCTATGTATTTCAAAAAAGAAGGTGATAAGATTCATAATTTAATCACAAGAAATTATATTCCAGCTACTTCTAAGGAGGTTGATACGGTCAAATGTCTTGAATATTTGGTAGAAACCATTGAAGAAGATTTCATTATTCTACTAAAGGACCCTTCTAGAGAGGATGAGGAAGATGGTACCGAATACTTTTTTAAAGCTGGTGTATTTGCATTTGCGGCAGGTTTTGATCCAGCTGATAGATTTAATAAGCCTCTTTCATTCATTCATCATCCAATACCAGGATATGTTGATAAGTTAAAAACATCAATGAATAGATTCTTCAGTAGAATTGCCCCAGGACAATTGGTCACCAGAAGTAACTTTTCCATGCAGACTCATCATAAGTTTTATGTTGATGATTCCAATAAAGGTCATAATTTACCAGCTGATCAAGTTCAAGTTCCTATTGATATAAACGAATTAGATTTTGAGAATCAAGTACACTACAGAAGTGAAAGACAAGTTTTGACTAAATTACCCGAATCAGGGGCAGTAATTTTCACAATCAGAACCTACCTATTACCTCTAAGTGAAGTTAAAAAGGAAGGTAAAGAAGTTTGTGAACGGTTGATAGGGGCCATTAAAGGATTTCCAAAGGATATCTCTAACTATAAAAGAGCAGGTGAATGGGGGAAGCCAGTGATAGAATATTTAATGAGAGATGACTCCTAGATAGTCTTTAAACATAGTCATAAATTAATATATATATATATATATATCATTAGTTACATTGCCAACCTATTGATAACTGTTAAGGTATAAATTCGAATTATATTTTACTAATCTCTTCTTTGATTTCTTCCCAAATTTCGATGTTCTTTTTGGCCCAGCCAGTAAGAAATCTATTGTAACACAATAAGATTTCATAAATCATTTTTAGTTGTTCTTTATGAAATGCTTGAAAGTCTTTATTGACTTCATCAGCAATGTAAGATATATCTTCAAGCATGATATTTTGACACTTTTCAAACGTCTTTATCTTTTCTTGTAATGAGATTATCCGTTGTTTCCTTGTCTGTTCAGGATTCTGATCAATAATTTCACTCACATATTGTGTTATCTTCTTGAGTGAATTCATAGTAGGGAATAATTTAAATTTACTAGTTGGTGTAGAGGAAGATGATGCCAGCTTTGTAGGGGATGGTGATTTATTGTCTCTACTGGTTGCATCATCCAAATTATATTTTGTATTTTTGGAAACAGAGCCTGAATTAACAACACTGTCAATTCTTGAGGATTCATCTTCCAATTGAAGTAATTCTTCAAGCTCCTTTCTTTTGGTCTTTAAGTCTGAATCTAGCATGTCCTTTTGTTTCGTCTTTTTACCTTGGTATCTTGAAATATATTGTAAAACAGCAGTGTACTGCACAGCTTCTCCCAAAGGTTCTGAAAATTTGGTTTCAAGATCACCAATCAACCCGTTGATTGTAAGGTATGATCTATCAAATGCCTGACCAATCTTATCAAATATTATATTAGCCTTGGATTCGTCTTTTGACTTACTTTCTCTTGAAGATTCCGACAATATTAGTGAAAAGGAATTGAATATAGTGCCTAACTCGGAATAATCATTTGATAATCCCATATAGTTCGCCATGATCTTCTTATTAATATCGTCGAGACCTGACGTGTTGATAATATACTTAGAGTTCCCACTCTTTTCGGTTGTCACAACTGTTGCTCCTCCATTGGTAGTCTGAGATGGTTCGGAACCATTTGCTGATGACGGTGGCGACGCCGCATCATTGATACCATTTAATAACTTGTTTGTCTTCTTAGTTAGTTTTTTCTTATTGTCTTTGAAGAATGACATAGTATGACTGTTACTTGGATTAGGAAAATTGGCATAAACTGGATCAGTTTTCAACCCATTCTCCGGATTCAGAAAATAAATGGATTTGGGTAATTGACTAGTCATTAATGATATTTCATCAGTCCAATTGGCATTTGGATCTAAAAATTTAGCAAAAAATTCCAAATTCCGTATTTGGTTAAGTCGTATACAATTATTCAAGAAATTCGCTAACAATCTCTTCCTATGTTCAATTAATTTGTTCTTATTTAAATGTGTTGAATTTATATACGAATAAGTATTCGAATGATTATGATCTGTGGTTGCTGAGCTAGCACCATTGGGTGGGTTTCCATTTTGAGATGGGCCTACCAAGCCATTCAAAAGCGTTAAGTTAAAATAATTCTTGGGAGGTATAGGTGGTATTATAACTAATGGGAAAATCTTGGTAAGAACATCTCGTAAACTTTCGAAATCACTGTATCTTCGCCTTGTCAATACTTCATCTTTTGGTCCATCTAAGCTAATTAGTTTAATTGTGTACACCACATATTTCTTCAGGGAATTGGCCATTCCCTCGTTGGAATTGCCTGCTTCTGAGATTTCGATTTTGACATTTTTGCTTGATCTCAATAATTTTGTAACCCTGCTTTCAAAATTTATCTGAACTTCGTTATATGATTCTTTTGCCGCCTTTGAATCTCCATTAGTCTTTGAGTTTGAAAGATATAATAGAATTGATTCGTCGTCAACTTCTTCCTCTGGATTCTGGTGCTGGCCTATGAAACTGGTTATACCACCTTGATGTGAGAATGGATTGTTGTCTTCATCTTCTCCAAAGCTTGGTTGTTGATTTGGTGGCTCTTCATTAGACTTGGGATTATCATTAACGGGCATGATTTATGATCTGTAGTTTTATCTTGGCCCTTGGTATCAATCAATTGAACATAAGTGTTTTATCAATCATAGGGGGTCACCTTTAATAATGTGTTTTCCTGCATCTTTCTTAATGTCGTTAATGATAAATGTCTCATTCAAAATGTCGCCATGTTGTTTACAGAAATTTTTCTACTCGATTTTTTGATTTCTGACAATAAAGAAAAGGTGAAGTTTAAGAAATAGCTGGCTTTGAATACCACCATGTCGTCTTTAAAGGTAGAAAGAGAGGTAGAGGTACAGTTCGCCAATGTGCTAAGGGACTTTCAATTGAGTCAAGACAGAAATCCTTTTGAAGTAATTGACAACTTTTTATCGATATCTGCGACGAGAGCTCTAGAAATAGGTTCCAAATTAGAATCCGAAGAAACTACACCAGAGTTTGAAAGCTGGGATTTGGAAGCCAAGTTATGGCATTTGGTTCAAAAGTTATATCACTTCAGGGCGCAAACGGCTCATGGTTTAGCTTTAATAAAAGAGTACGAATTTTCATCGTTGTCCCTGAAGCAAGAGAACTTTTTAAGAAAACATCCCAAAATTAAGGAGATATCTTTGATCATAGAATGGTTACATGCCAATTCACGTTCTACAGACTATAGCAGTATAGGTGATTATGAATTGAAGTGGAAAAATACTAGATTAGCAGTTGTGAATAAAGATTACGACATTTTGGCTCACAGTAGAGACTCCAATTCAGATAAATTCATTGAAAACTTGGATGTTGATGCACCATTAAGATCAAATAAATCAATCCACCCTTTAGATGCATCTACAGATTCCAAGAATTTTTATATAATTTATAAATTGTTACTTTCGAGCAGGAATCAAGAGGCCATAGAGATTGCCAACAGTACTGGAAACTATGCATTGGCTTTAATCCTAGTAGGTTCAAGTCAAGATTATTATGATCCCATAATAGACAAATATGATTCTGAAGAACAAATATCGACCAAGCCCTCAGGTTTAAAACATAAATTGTTGTGGAAGAAAACAGTTTACAAATTGTCACAACAACCAAATTTAAATAAGTATGAAAAATTGATATATAATTTTTTAAGTGGTGGTGACATCACTCTTAATTTGAAGGAGTCAAATGACAACTGGGAAGAATCGTTGTTGTTGTATTTATCACAACTCTTCGCTTACAAAGTTGAAGATTTCATTGCTTCAGTCTTAAATACGGAGAATGAAACATTATCTATATCAATTCCTAAACCGCAACTAGCAACCGTTGATGAAATATTGAACGCGTTACTGAAATCAGGAAATAGAGTGGCCGAACAAAGCCTTCATCCATTAAGGATTATAAGTGGTGGAATAATCATTGATCAAATTTCATCTTTACTTCATAACTTAATCAATTCTCATGCTCAAGATCAGAACCTTCTTAATAGACCATACTTAATCCGGGTGATTACCCATTTATCCATATTTCATTCTTTTCTAAGTAAGAGTGATCCAATAATACCAGCGGATATCACAACTATAATAACATTATATGTGTCTCAGTTGACTGACTTTAAATTACCAGAATTGATTCCAATCTATCTTGCATTTATCCCAGATGAAAAGGATGCTCGTGAAACATACTCGTTGTTTTTATCTGGTATTACTGATCATGACGAACGTGTAAAGCAAATGGAAATTTCTAAAAAGATAAATTCTCAAACTCCATTCGATGAAGATAGTAGTGAATTACTACTTATTGAAAATGGAAGTGATAATGGTAATCCAATTTATTCTGAAGATAAAATGACCAACGTATTGAGAAGAACGGTGGAAAGAGTGATGAATGAAACAGAGCCCTATTATAAAAATTTACAAACATCAAGGGCTATTGAAGTTCACGATACAAGCTCACAAGTTGATGAAACAGACTATAAACTATATCGTTCAGTTGAATATTTTTACGAAAATGGCATGTATGAGGATGCTATTAGTGCTACGATAATTATAATACGTAGGTTTTTATTATGTGGGAAATTATCAACGTTAAAGCAATTCTCTCAAGGAAAGAATTTCAAGAAAATAATTAATGATTACGACGAACAAATTCAAACTAGAAAACTTTTGAAAGATAGTGATGAAGGTAACATAACCGAAGAAAATAAAGCTGAATTATTAGAATATTATTCATTGATTGAAGGATTACACATTATTGATGATTGGAAAGTATTTGCAAATGGTACTGACAATTGGACTCCTACAGCAGTTACGAATTCAATTGAAAAGACGACCAAGACATTAAACAAGTTGATTTTCAGTTGGTTTAAAGATCTAAGTCATTCAAGTAACAATTCTCAAGATAATGCTATATTTGTTGAATATAGAACTATCTATGTGCCATATCTTATAATTGAAATATTGGGGATTTATCAAAATGCCAGATTGAACAATTGGAAATATATGAAGCAAGTGTTTAGATTAATCAATGACGTTGCCAATGAATCTGAGAATGATTTCTTAAGTTGTTTCCAAAATAGTGGTAGATTGGATGAGTTTTTAGTCAAGTCTGGTGAGTTATCAGTTGTTGCCTCCGAAAGGGGTATAGAAGGTATTTTCCACCTAAAAAGAGCACAAAAGGTTGAATAAAAGTATAGATTAAGACTGTATATATTTAGATTCTATTATATGTATAATATATATTAATTTAAAGAAGAAGCCTTTTCATATAATAGGTCAACTACATTTGATAAGTTTTTGATTAAATCTATTGATGCATCATAAGCCGCATCTCTTCTTGGCTCGTCATAAATGATTAACCAACCATTACCTTGATCCAAGACACCATAAAATACTTTATCTAAGATCATTTGTGATAACTTTCCTTCAACTTGTTGCAACTTCAAACCGATTGTTTTTGAAATGTGAGATAATTCAACACAACTGTAAGATTCGATAATTTTCAATAAATTTTGTTCCAATAAATTGTCGTATAAAGCATTAAAATGATTCTTTATGATAACATCCGATTTTAATTCAGTTGAGTAGGTCAAAAGGGCATTTTCGAATTCCTTTAATGATCTATTTGAATAAGCTGTGGCGATGGCTTTCATAGCATCAATATCTTTGGACTGATATTTAATAACATTTTTATGACCCAAAATATTATTGACATCATCAATCAAATTCAACATGATTTTAGTCAATAACATATATTTCAAAGTTAATATTGAGCGACCATCATCTTGAGAATTGAAACCTTCAAAGGATTCATAAAAGTAAGAAAAGGCAGTCTTATAGTCTTTATCTTCGGCATTTAATATACCACTTTGACAATCCAATTCAGCTTGCAATATGGTTGGACAATAAATTGAGTTGGCTGAAGTCCTGGCACTAGTTAATGCGGCTCTTGACTTGGGGATATTTCTCAATGAATGATAGATCTTTGATTCTAACAATTGTACTTCAACTAATGAAGATTTGTCATCTAACTTTTTATATTCACTTAATAAATCAGTTATAATCTTTAAACCCTCTTGATATAAACCTTTATTATATAATAAATCTGCCAATTTCAATTGTAAGGATTGTCTTAAGAAAGATAATTTGCTATCAATGGCCCACTCTATACATTCTTTAGCCGACTCGATTTGTAAATCCAATGAATTTGGTATGGAATCAAAGTTATCAATCAATGTTTTGACTATTTTAGCTGTTTTGGATTTGGCAAAGCCACCCAATACTTGTCTTGATTCTGTAATTAATCCATGTAAGTTGATTGAGTCTTCACTTTCTTGATATATTTTACCTAATTCTAATATCGAAGTTTCTTGTTCTTGTAATCTTTTAGTGGTGGTTGTCGATTGATCCGAAGGATATGCCAAAATCAATTCTTTGAATTTTGATTCGGCTAGCAGGTAGTTCTTGAGAGCAGACGCATCCCTGGCTTCTTCTAATAATGCAGATGGTTGTGACATTTTCTGTTCAATGGATCTAGGTTATACTTGATTTGTAAATACCAACTTCTTCCACATATTATATTTGCCATCAATTTTCATCTGGCGACAACAAAAAATATTGGAGGGTGGGTGGTGGAGAGTGGAAGTGCACCAACCAATTTTTTGTGTTTGGCTGTAAGTATGGTTTTTATAAATTTTTCAACCAAAATATATTAACTTTCATACTACGTAGTGACCACGACCGATTATGTCAACCATTTTGGTTAGGAGAAGATGCATGGCAGTTCCAATAGGAATTGGTTCACGGCCATTGCTCACTGTTCTGAGAATAGTAGTCATGCTGCAACGATTTCAGTCCGATTCCACATCGACGACACCAAAATCATCTAATCCCTTTCCAATAGATCCCAAAAAGATACAGAAGCAGAAAGAGGAACAATCACTTTCAAGCATGAAGAAATGGGCGTTATATTTTGAAAGCAAAAAGTTTAAGAAAGGAATGGCTGTGTATTATTTTGTGGGGCTTGTTGCTGTTTCAATCTCATTGTATTATTATATGAGGGATAGATATCATGAAGAAGCACAAGTCAAACACGTTCGAAACAAATATAAAGATGATCCACAATCTTTATCGGAGTATGAATATTTGATGATGAAGAAACTTAATAATGAAACTTTAAGACCGAGAGAAGATAAGAAGTTTAAGATATATCAATTAATGAGAAAGGAATTTAGAAGGAAAAATATCTTGACTAAGGATTTATTGTTTGACCCTACTCCTGAAGAATTAGAAGAATGGTATCAAAGCCAGCCTCGTATTTCTACCAAGAGAGCTCCTGCGTTGAACGACTCAAGTGATGATGAAGAAATAGTCTTGACCAATAAGAATAATAACAGCATAGCTTCGGCTGAAGATACCACTCCGATTTTCGAAGACCTTGCCGAAACATATGACAATGCCATTAAATGGGAAGAGAGAGGGGTATTTATGGGAAGAAGAAGACAGTGGCTTATGAAACAAATCAAGGGCGATGTATTAGAAGTGGCTTGTGGGACAGGTAGAAACATTCCATATTTATATCCTGAGCAAATCAATTCCATAACTTTTCTTGATTCATCAAGTAAGATGGTTGAATTAGCATCTAAGAAATTCCAATCATATTTCCCCAAATTCAAAAAAGTAGGATTCACGGTCGGTAAGGCTGAAGATTTGGTAGATTTGGTTAAAGACAATAAATCAATTAAATATGATACCATTATCGAGACGTTTGGATTATGTGCACATGAAGATCCTATCAAGGCATTAAAAAACATGAAGGATTTGTTGAAGCCAGGTGGAAGGATTGTTTTATTAGAACACGGAAGAAGTACATGGGATATGGTGAATAATCATTTAGATTTCCGAAGTGAGAAAAGAATGAAGGTATGGGGATGTCGTTGGAACCTTGACATTGAAGAGTTAATCGACGATGCTGGTTTAGACATTACTTATGAAAAGAGAGTTCATCTTGGCTCAACATTCATGTTGATATGTAAAAGACCCGAGGACCCAATCAATCGTGATGAAAAGCCATTTATTAATAAGTTATTTGGAACCGAACCTAAAAAGGTTTAAAAATGTAAATAGTATTTATATATTTATATATAAATAAAATCCGCAAATGTAAATAAATATTATAGGTATACACCCTGTTCTCCTTCATTTTGTATTTCATCTTCCCTTCTAATATCAACAACCTTACTTTTATCCTCAAGATCCAACTTGGCAAAGATTTGATTTTCAGATGAGATTTTATCCTCATAACTTAACAACCCTCGAAGTACCAATTCATTATTGATGACGGTGATCCTTAACTTCTGTTCCTCTACCACGAGTTTATTTTCTTCAATCGTCTCGGAGTATAACTTCAAGTCTTCTTGCAACTCTAATTCATTGGCATCATTGATACTTAGTTGTTGTTTTATACCATCAATCTCGTCGTATAAATCATTATCGGTCTGCGTGAGTTTGGTCAACGACGTGATCAATTGTTTCTTGACCGACTCGAGATTCTCATGGTGCAAGTCCTTGACTGCCTGGGTGAATTGATCTATCTGTATAGGATTTGTTGACATGTTGGAGAGATCAATAATCGTAGTGGATGGCAACTCAAAAGCTCTACTATTACTTAGGCTGCATTTATCGATTTTGGATGGGTGCGATTTTTTTTCTGATTGTAGGGGAAAAATTTTTAATGGAGAAGTTTGAAATGATAGGATCTTAATCTTGACGTAGAACAGTACATTATAAGGGAGGAATGTTCCGATTGATACGATGTGGTGGAAGAAAACCCATTATACGAGGGAACAGTAGTAATGTGATAATACTACCAAGATGGAAAGGATCCTTCAATCATTATTCAACAGCAACTACTACAACGACAACAACGACAAGTACCAGCACCAGCACCGAAGAACTCATGGAAAAGATTCAAAGTATCCCACCTATTCATCCATTATTATTAGAACGAGCGGGTCATATCGAGCAAGAGCATCATAGTCTTAGTGAGAAGCTTTCAAGCAGCACGATGTTTGACCAAGAATTGACAACTCAGTTTTCGAATTTATCAATAATCATGGACATTTATCAGCGATATCAACGATACCTATCATCATTAAGTGAATTACTTGAGATTATTCAAGAGCCATTACAGGATGAAGAGATTATGAGTGAGGCGATTGATGAGGTTGAAGAGTTGATTCCACAAGTCACCAAGACCGTACGAACTCTTCAGAATCGATTATTACCACCATTAAAATTCAATGATAAACCAACAATTATAGAGTTAAGACCCGGGGTTGGGGGTAGTGAAGCAAGTTTATTCACGGAGGATTTGATGCAAATGTATATTAGTTTTGCTAATGCCATGAAATGGAAATGGAAGATGGTAAGTAGAAGTGAAGGGAGTAATGGGAATGTTAATGAAGTCATATTAAACATTGATGAACGAGGATCATATAATACATTAAGATTTGAAAGTGGAGTTCATCGAGTGCAGAGAATCCCTGCGACTGAAAGTAAGGGGAGAGTACATACATCTACGGCTGCTGTAGTCATCTTACCCAAGATGTCTGAAGGGAATGAAGAATCATTAAAGGAAGATGAAAGACAATTCAAACCTGGAGAAGTTAGAATTGATACCATGAGAGCCGGAGGTAAGGGAGGACAACATGTCAATACTACTGATTCAGCAGTTCGATTAGTACATATTCCTACTGGCGTTACGGTGATGCAACAAGATGAAAGATCTCAACCCAAGAATAAAGCCAAGGCATTTTCTATTTTAAGGTCAAGATTAGCTCAAATGGAAAGAGAAGATGAATTTAGAGAACAGAGAAAGATGAGAACTGATCAAGTGACGACTACTGACCGGTCAGATAAGATCCGGACGTATAATTATCCTCAAAATCGAGTAACGGATCATCGATGTGGATATTCACTTCATGATTTACAAGGATGTATGAATGGGTCTAAACTAGGTGAATTAATGGAGAAATTAGAAGAATATGAATTTGAATCAAGATTACAAGATTTAATTAATAGTAAAGTTTAGATGTCTGTAAATAAATAATTGTGAGTGTGTAGACATATACCTTGTCAGGTAAATTCTTTTGTACATAGTTAATGCATTGTTTACGTGACAAACACCAATTATATAAGAACTAATCAAACAAATACAAGTACTAAATATTGAAAGAAGGTTTACCAATCGATTGATTATATTAGAATCATAAATTATATTGATTTAAAGGTAGTTAATTAGATTATAAATATGGTAGCGTCGCCCCAATCTAAGCCAAAAAAAATGGAAGATAACTCTAAAAAGATGATAAAGGCTGGGTAAAAAGGGTGGCTTTGGTGTGTAGTCATGTAAATTAATGTTACTTTAGGGTGTTGTCTGTGCACTCCATATTTATCATTTATAGATAAATAATAATAAATAATAATAATAATAATTTATCTATCTATCTTGTTATAATTAGAATCAAATAGAATTGGTGGTGCTGGTGGTGGTGCTAGCTAGCATTATGTTAAAAGGTTTTATTTTATTTAACTTTTATAGCATTTTGTGTAAGAAGTCATTCTTGACTCTAACATGAATTTAATAATGATACGTAAGAACTAATCAATATATTGTTATAACAACAAAACTACTATAAACTACAAACTATAGTTCTTTAAACTATTAGTAAAATGAATATTAATTCATAATTGTAAAGATGGATGGATGGATGGTACCTTAAACAGGGTTTCTCCAAATCACGTGTGTTTAGTCAGCCCTTCTTCTGCTGTTAAGTACCCTTAAATAGGAAAGAGAAAAAAAATTTCTTTTTTTTTTAAAGTTTGTTTTTGTTAAGTGGTACTGTAAGAAGAAGAAGAAGGAAAGAGTAAAGTAGGAAAGAAAGGGAAGGAAGAATTTTTTTTTTACTTTTAATCAGATTGATTCAAACTTTTTCTCATATTAGTCAATCATTACTTGTATTCATAATAATAATCATCGTCATCATCATTCTACCCTTTGGTAATTCATCTCCCACGAACATCCATCCTACGCCCCAAATAAGTCTTTTGAAAAAGTACCCAAACCCACACAACAATAAAGCAGCATAAAAAAAAAATCTTAGGCACACACACACCTCAAATACTACAACTCTCACATCGAATTTACAATAAAACAACAAATATCAACCAAATTATACTTATTTGTTCATTTATATATTAATCATATTTATCTATACACTTTGCCCTTGCAGTCCTCTAACCACCACCCCTCTAGAGTTTATCTTGTCAGATAACTTGCAGTCATTCGCTTATAACTACTAGTTTTTATCACTACTACTAGAACAACAACAATAACAACAAACACACCACTTTCCATTTCCCTTAATCTCCAACAACGTCGTCCTTTTGATTCTACTTTCACTACCTCCCTTGATAGGATCTCATTCATAGTACGTTCGCTACGTTTCCTACCACTCCCACTATCACTATCACTATAATTATTTCCCATTCATTATGTCTAAAGTAAGGATATCTAATCCTAGTTTCAGTTCTAGTCCTAGTCCTAGCTATATACTATCGCTATTTTTACTATTACTCATTGTCCTTCCTACTTCATGTCATGGACTCGGGTTATCAGTACCAGCCGTCAAAGAAGGTGATTCTTCCAAATATTCCTCTATAAACCATCTATTTAATTGTGTTAGTTATCCTACCGTTAAAGATGATATCATTATGGTTAGCATCAAGAGTGGTGATAAAATCCCCAGTCAGAAGTTGAATTTAAATATCTTTGATGATGATAATAATCGATTGAGATCTCAACTTGATATTTCAAACACTATAAATTTCATGTTTACCAACCTTAATAATCCTCAACATCTAGTGGTTGGGGATTCATCCAATACAGTCATTGATCAAATCAAACGTTCATCTAATAGTATCTTCCGTAATAATAACAATAAAAAGGATGATATCAAGAATAGAATTAATATTGATAACAACAATGATGATGATGATGATAATAATAATAATATTGATAATCAAATCATTCAAAATATAGATCAACAACGAGCTAATGAATTATTAAACAGTGATATGGGGAAATCCCTAATCTATATATGTTTTGATAATCTTTATGCCGATAAATCTTGGTCGTTTGCCGCCCAAGCTCGAGATGTGGAATTATTTGTTGATATTAAGAATATGACTAGTATTAAAGAAACAAATTATAATAATTTTGTTCAATACTTTCGTCGATTCAGAAAGAATCAAGAGACTAAACGAGAACAATCATCTGAATCTTCTGATTCTTCAGAATCTCCTTCAATTGAAGAAGAAAATAATAGACAAGTACCCAAGGTACGTCAACAAGATGTTAAATTCACTCAAGAAGATTTTGAAAATGAAATTGAATTCTTGAAGGTTGAATTAAACAATATTATTGGTAATTTGGAGAATTCAGATTTGATTCTTCAAAGTCTAGTCCAACAAGAATTCAAACTTCGTGATGTTAATGAAAGAATCTTTGAAGATTATACTCGAAATTCAATCATCTTGATCTGTTGTACTATCTTATTTGGACTACTGCAGATTGTCTTCTTCAAGTGTTATTTAAAACGTCGGAAGATATTCACCTGATTATACTCAATTCCTCTCTCTGGGATTCATTGTTTCTCATTCATTCATGGATTGATTAATTGGTTCAATCGATTATGCATCTCATCTCATCCTACTCAATCCAAACCACCCTATCATTCAATTCATATCTCAATTCATTCGCCCATCATTTATTATTATCCTTCAATTCGCAATGTCAATCACGTTTAACATTCTCATGCACATATCCTACACATATCATCAACCCTTACAATGGAATAAAGGAAACAAAGAAAGAAAGAAATAAATAAACAATCATCATTCATTTTTATATTTTGTCAATTTTGGTTTTATTTTAGTTTTTAGTTTTTAGTTTTACTACTTTTATTTTTAAAAAATTTCTTTTCAAAGTTTTTCATTTTTCATTTATTAATTTTGCATACTTTTACCCATCTTCCCCTACCCCCTTCAATGGACATATATATTTATATATACTAATATCAATTATACTAATAATATTTATATTAAACTCATACGTATGAAAGAAAGAAAAAAAAATGTAGCACTAATATATAACTTTTTCCCATCTCTTCTATCCTCTCATCTTTTCATTATTAATTATATCCTGACATATACTCTCCATAGCATCTTTATCCACCAAGCTACCCACATTGACGTACGATAAACTCGACTCATAACCCATCACCACTCTCTGTTCAGTTATCCCCAACTCACAATAACTCAATGCCTTGATGATGTTATAGTATCGCGTAATGTTCGAACGGATTGCATTCGTGATGGTAGTATCGTTCTTATCACTATATATTTCCCACGAACTTTCTTCTTCCAATCTGGTTATGCTAAGACCAGGAGCGGCGGGATTTGTGACACTGTTGTTGTTGTTCGTTGTTGTCTTTACACTTGTCTTGGATAGCCAGATATATCCATTGACTCCAAGGACACATGTTATATTTCCGGGTAAATCAAACGAATGATTCTTGGATTTGATGATCAATGATGAGGGTACCTTCAAAAAGATCCCGTTCCTCAACTTACCATATTTTAAAGATCTGGTATGTAAGGATGCAATCCCATTATTGAATATGGTTTGTACTTCAGCATTCAATAAATCTCCTTCCTTCAAATAATTCCTCATTTGTAATTCATCAGTTTCACTCTTTCTTCTCAAGATCCCCCCAGGTAAATTCACCGACCCCAACATTAATACAGCATCTTGTTTTGAACCAATGTCAACTTTCCATCGTTTGTTCCCGACTTCACTGATCCTCCCTATTATATGATCCCCTGTTTCTGGTTGATATCGTCCTCTAATAGGTATCACACTCAACAATCGATTGACCCGTGACACATTCCCCGCCACACTGGAGTATGTCTTGTCCTGTAAGAAGTACGTTCCATGACCCTTCATCCAAATAGGATCGTCTGTGATTAATTCTCCTGGTGTGACTATGGAATCCTTCGTGGTTTCTTGTCCACCATTGACTCCTTCCATCTCTATATCAGAATCGTCATTGTCTGAGTCGTCGTATCCTCTGCTGTGTGCAAGCTTAGTTATGCTTATTACCGAAGCCACGTCCATTGGAATTGTAGTCGTTTATGTTTTTGATTATGGATCTTTGAAAAGTTGTAGCCATTCTAACACTCATCGTGAATAATTTTTTTTTTGGCGATACTTTAGTTTTTTTTTGTTTGGTTTGCAAAATTTCAAAACGGCTACAGAAAGATCTTATCATTTGTTCGTATCTGTCTTATGTTAGGAAACTTAGTGGGCAGAAACTTACTACAGCATCAGAAGTATCATCGTTTATCCCGTTGGTTTATCTCAGTTGTTCGAATCCCTCAATCCCATTACCATTCTCAAAACAGCACAGAAAGACGTAAATTCATGATGACTGATTTCGGAGCACCCATAAATCGTACCATGAAAGAATTGGATAGGAGTTTCTTCAAGAAGGATATTCCCCTTATAGTGGCGTATTTCCCCAACCCAGTTCATTTGTCTGCTTTTGTCAAATCATGCAAGAGTGATGTCTTGTTCTTGCCCTCCGTTAAGCATATCGTGCCAGTAGATGGTTCTAAAGGTGTATTGTTAAAACAAGAATATACACTCGAAAACTATCCTGAGTTACTATCTGACCAAACCAAATCAAAAATTGAGGAATTTAAGATCGAAGTAAGACCCTATACTTTGAAATTGACTTATGATTTTTGGAAATCAGATGATATCTTAAGAGCTATCTTACCTGAGTCATTGATGGACGAAATCCCCTCCGGGTTCGCACAGGCAGGTCATGTTGCTCATATAAATCTCAAGGACGAGTTTAAAGTGTATGGGTCACTCATTGGTCAAGTGATTTTGGACAAGAACCCCACTGTTAGGACAGTCGTTGACAAGGTGGATACTATCGATACGAAATTCAGGACATTTAAGATGAATGTGTTGGCAGGTGAGGACAATTTATTGGTGGAACAAAGTGAAAGTGGATGTAAATTCAAGTTTGATTTCTCCAAAGTATATTGGAATTCAAGATTAAGCACCGAACATGAACGATTGATTACAAACTTCAAGACCCATGATGTTGTTGTTGATGTTTTCGCAGGTGTCGGTCCCTTTGCAGTACCGGCTGCTAAGAAGGAAGTCATTGTGTTGGCTAATGATTTGAATCCAGAGTCCTACAAGTATTTGCAAGAGAACATTAAGATTAATCATGTTGATCCATTTATAAAATCGTATAATTTAGATGGTCGAGAAATAATTAGGAGGTCACCTCAATTGTTATTAGATTGGGTAAAACAAGAGACACATATTGAAAAGAAAAAGGTTGTTAAGAGAAGGAAAGTAGCTGATAACGATAAAAATCAAAGTATAAAGGAATCAACCACAACTACTATTGAGATTCCAAAGCATATAAGTCAGTACGTTATGAACTTACCAGATTCAGCCTTGTCGTTCTTAGACGAATTTGTGGGTCTTTATTCAGAAGTAGAAGACGTGGTCAAACAAGATCCAAACTTCAAATTGCCTGTTATAAACGTCCATTGTTTTGAGAAATTCAGTCCTCAAGAACAACCAGAACCATCTTTAGAAGAATTACATACTAGAGTTCATTCCAAAATCATCAAATTAATAGATTATAACTTACCCTTTGACAAATTTCAGTTCCATTTGGTAAGAAAGGTAGCTCCTACCAAACCAATGTTTTGCGTTTCATTCGAATTGCCCGAACAAGTTGCATTTAGAAAGAGATAATTGTGTCTCTCAAAATCCGTATATAGTATTTCAGTTTATGCATGATAGTAATAATAATAATACTAATAAAATGTTGTTAATAATAACATGACAATGGGAACAAGTTTAATTGGTAAATTAGGTTGTAAAATTTTTGACTTCTTTTTGATTCATTTTGCGTTGCTGAAAAATTTGTTGATAATCCCGACCGGCGAACCGGTTTTTTTAAAAGTGGACCAAAAAAAACAAAAAGGAAAAAAGCGGAATTTTTTTTACACCAACAAAGATAAGGCCATTATTATGGGGTTACAATGATGATTTTACCGTTTGCAGACCAACATTTGTAAGACAATATATAAAGGTTTCCTTTTGTCTTTACAATATTCAATGTCAATATAGGTAGGTGTGAAACTACATCAATAATATTAGTGTCAATATTAAAAATAATATCAAATCCAATATGACTGAAAATCCATTGAAAATCGTTGATATTTCAACTATAAATGAAACCACTGCTGATGAGTTGTTCCAAGCTGCAACCAGTCAAGGGTTTTTATTTGTGGAAGGGCATGGTTTCACTCAAGAAGAGATTGACTCAGTATTCAAACTTTCGAAGGATTTCTTCCAATTGGATGAAGATTATAAATCTAAATATGCAATCGATTCTTCAAATCATGGGTATGCTAACTTTGGTGGTGAGAATTTAGATCCTAAGAATCAAAAAAAGGGTGATCCTAAGGAAGCCCTTAATATCACTGCATTGAATTTCTTGACTGGAGAATCTTCAAAGGAAATCCCTGATTGGTTTGCCGAAGATTCAAAACGTCAGAAAATCATTACCAACACCATTGAAAGACTATATCAATTATCAATTAAAATATTGAGATTATTAGCTATAGGGATGAAAATCGAAGACTCTGAGGTTGTGAAGGGTGAAGATTGGTTCTTATCACGTTATAATCCAACTAAGGAATCGGGTTCAACATTTCGGTTTTTGCATTATCCTGGTCAAAAAAGCCTAAATCCAGAAGCTGTCATTAGAGCCGGTGCTCATACCGATTATGGATCCGTCACTTTATTATTCCAACAAGAGAATCAAGAAGGGTTGGAAATTTATTCCCCCGTCAGTAAGAAATGGGAACCAGTTCCATTTGTTGGAGCCAATACTACCAAATTCCCAGGAATGGGTCCGCCAGTAGTAGTGAACATTGGAGATTTATTGAGTTATTGGACTGCAGGGATATTGAAATCCACAATTCATCGTGTGAAGTTCCCTGCCAAAGTACAAGTCACTGGACAGGATCGTTATTCTATTGTATTTTTCAGTCATCCTAATGACGAAGCTTTGTTAGAGCCAGTTCCAAGTGAAATTGTTAAGTCGGTCCCGAATAGAGGAGCCAATAAAGACTCGACTTATATAACAGCTAAACAACATTTAGTAAGTAGATTACTGGCCACCTACGGATGGACTAAATAGAGAACCCTTTTATAATTGGAGTTAATTGATTTTGTTTGAATACAAAGACATCCTTCAGATGTTTGTATCCCAAATCTTCCTCAAGAAATGTGAGACGGTATGGCTTAATACATTCTTTTCTTCGTCCTCTTTGTCCTCTTCTTCTCTGCATATTCAAATAATAAACCCTTACCCCAAGGTCAGGTCATCCAGCTCGCACGATCGCATCCCCAAATAGGAAATAAAAGGTTGCGCTTTTTGTTCTCTCTTCTCTCTCCCATAGATAACAAAGCGCGGTTAACTTTACCCTAAGATAGTAAAGTTATCATCCACCATCTGGAATATATAAAACATGTTGATCATAAGGGGTTATAGAGTATTGATTCCAACTTCCAGAAGGATTCTTCTCAGTTTCACATCATCTTCATCATGTCTCGATTACTGACTCCCGAACCAGATTTGGGATCACCTCGTTCGCGTCATGGCTATCGATCTCAGGAATCATTGTTGCATCAACATGATGTACAGATAGCAAGTGATCCCTTGGAAATTATAGAAATCATTAATGATCAAGAAATAAGGAATTATAGACTTGGGGTCATACTATTAGTCGTCGCCATCAGTACGTGGATGATAGGGTTGGAGCTTGTCAATGTCATTTTGAAAGGTGATGACTATCATAAACCATGGTTCTTTGCAGTTGTAACGGGTTCTTGCTTTACGTTGAATTTATTACCTGAGGTTATAACTTATATAAAATCCATTTTTGTATCGAAGCAGAAGCCTGATGATTCATTTATTTCGGATCCATTACTTGGATCTTCTTCGTCTCATAATAATAAATCACTTGAAAAATTAGCGGGGGATGATTTAGCTAATGGACCTCAAGAATTAACTACCATTGAAATATGGAAACTTGCCATACAAACAGCCATAGTTTATTACCTTTACAACGTATTTGCTATGTCAAGTCTACAATTCACTTCTGCATCAAATCAAACCGTATTGGGATCAACAACCTCAATAGACACATTATTAATATGTACATATTTAAGAATTGAGAAGTTCACCCTTAAGAAGGTTCTTTGTGTCGCTGCAAGTTGTTTCGGGGTGTTCTTGGTTAATTTCAGTGAGTCGAGTCAAGAACCTAAGGATGGTAATAAATTCATTCCCAAGAATCCAAAGTTAGGGAATTCATTGGCTTTATGTGGTGCTTTAATGTATGCCTTTTATCTTGTTATCATGAAAGTTAAAATTGGAACTGGTGAGAAGACTACTAACGAAAGAGTCTTATTTGGTTATGTTGGTATTGCAACTTTCATAATGGGAATTCCTCTTTTATATATTGTCGACAAGCTTGGTATAGAAAAGTTTGAATTCCCTCCTCCAAGTAATGCCATTTTAATTCTGATATTTGTTAATGGTATCTTTTCAGTCATATCAGATTATACAACTATATTGGCCATGTTTTTAACAAGTCCTTTGGTTACGTCCTTATCTTTGACTACTTCAATCCCAATCACAATCTTTATAGACTGGATCATTATGGTTTCTACCTCAGATGGTAAGTCCAAAACTTCCAAGGGATTCCTGTACTTTTTAGGTATTATAAGTATTTTATTGGCTGTTGTGTTAGTGAATATCAATATCACTTCGGAAAATGAATTAATTGAAGAAGTTATCGAAGATGCACTTGAAGGAGCCATGAGAGAAGATGAAGTTTTGTCACCTATTTTATCACCTTTGTTATCACCACGTCCTAATAATCCCGTTGAACTTAACTCTCCTCATTTCCCAATTCATGTAGGTGTCAATAAGTCAACGATATTGTCTGGCTTCTCACCCAAATTGTTGACTTCAAGAAATAACAAACCACCATCATTAAGACGTCAATTATCAGGATTCAATCTTAATCAGAATATTGAATCGGGTAGTTCTACTCAGCCTCCATTCAATCTTAATCATTCTAATAACTTATATACGGTTGAACCTCATCAGCTGTCTAACTTGGTGGTTATATCAGGTGGAAACCATCAATACCAAGTTAAAAATTTGGATACCACCGAGTCATCAAATGATATAGATCAGAGATTAAATAATTTCGAAGAATAGTAATTAATAATTAATAATACTAATAATAATAATTTAATATTTAATATATAAAGTCTCTATTAATCTAACTAATCTCTATTAATACTGGTATGTAACTTATGTTCTCTCATGAACAACGAACAAATATACCCCAAAGTCACAGTCGCAACACTAAACCAAAATGCTCCCTTACACCCTGAAGCATAGGAGCTGATGATGGCATCTTTGATTAATTCAGGGGCATCTTTGGAATAGTTTGTGTTTTCCAAGGCCAGGGCAATGATCTTGTTGGCTTCTTCCTTGTTGGGGATCAACGCATAGATCTTGACATACAAGTTTGATCTTAACAAGTTTTGGAAGATAGCAGATGCAATGGCAACACCCAAGGTTGACCCCGTTGATCTAAAGGTATATTGAATTGACGTGGTACAAGCTTGATACTTGGATGGAACAGAAGCAATCAAAGACAACAATGTAACGGTTAATATGCTTGCGTATCCCATACCTGATGGTAAAAGTAAAATGAATTGTTCCCACAAGGGGATTTCTGGAGTGATACATAAAATTCTAATAACTCCCAATACTGAAACAAGCCCAACCACAACTGTGAAATTATAATAACGACCGGTTTTTCTCATGTATAAACCTGCCCCAACTGATCCTAAGGAAACTCCAAAAAAGTTGGGAATTAATCTTAAACCATTTTGAGTAGCTGAAAATTGCATTACTGAGGTATAATAAACCGGAATATAAAACAAATATGTGAAAACTCCCATTGTGTAGAACCAATTAGTTAAAGATGATGCCAAGACAGTCCTGTTTCCTAGCAAATGAATGGGAATGATTGGTTCTTCTGAAATGCTGTTTTCAGTGTAAATAAACAGGGCCAATAAAATAAATGAAGTACTTACTAAAGTAATGAAAGTTTTAGAAGAATAAGGAATATCCTTACCTCCTAAAGAAGCAGCCGTCAATATTAACATTAATGAACTGACCAAGAAAAATGAGCCTAAGAAATCGACTCTCTTTAATTTTTCTTTAATGTCGACTCCATGAGCTCCTAAACCAGGGGATCCTTCAGGTAAATTAAGATTCAAATGAAGAGAAACTCCGACTATAATGGCCAAGGGAACTTGTATTATAAAAACAAATTTCCAACCAAAAGAATCTGCAACCAACCCGCCAATCATACCTCCTGAAGCAGATCCTAATCCGAAAAATACATTAGCCAACCCTTGATAAAAACCTCTATCTCTTAAAGGAATCAAATCAGACATTGTAATCGTACCCAAGGCAGTTAAACCAGAACCACCAATACCAGTAACAAATCTTCCCACTACTAACCAGAATAAAGAATCAGTAACACAAATTGTACAACCCACGGCAAAAAACCCACTACAAAGGATTAATAATGTTTTTCTACCAAAAATATCAGATAATTTACCAAATAATGGTTGAAAGGCAGAACATGATAATAAATAAGCTGTGGCAATCCAAGAAATATTAGCCACTTCTTTTAAATCTGAAGCAATCAAAGTTAATAGGGTTGTTACAACAGTCATATCCAATGCTGCCAAAAATGAAGCCATGAATAAAGATGAAATTACTGTGAGTAATTGACGTTTTGGTAAGGCATAACCCTCATAACCATCAATTTCAGTTGTTGTAGTTTCTTCACTAGATGACTTTTGAATGGCACCATAAGAATGGGACTTTAATTGAGCATTACTAATTAAACCTTCATCTTCAGCAGCTAATTCACCGGCAATGATACCAGCTCCACCAGCAGAACTATCCTTGATGATGTTTGGATGTAAGTGAGGATGATTATGGTGGTGGTTATGTTTCGTATTGTTATCTGACAGTGACATTATGAATTAATTATTTATTAAAGACAACAAGAAACAAATAAATTTTCAACTTTTACTTCTTAAGAACAGGATAGTAACTTCTTTTTATATGTCAATAAAATTTTTTCAAATAACTATCTTCTCCCCCCTTGTATTTGGCTTTTAAATATGGTTTTATTGTTCAATTAACTTTTAACGTTATCACAATCAATCAATTCAAAGCCATAGATAATAAAATAGAAAAAAAAGGATTTTAATCCTAATTGAGAAACAACTCTCTTGTGTAATTTGGCACGTGAGCGGAAATACAAACCATTTTGGGGGATCATACAATTATGTATTAATAGAAACAAACGAAACCAAGCCAACTTTAAATTAAATTATCCTTTCTAGTTACAGTATTATTAAGGGCCCCGATCTATATATCTATACTCTTAAATTAAACCGTTAATCTATCAATTGCGTGATTTTCTTTCTCCACCCAATAATATATCAACATGGTAGCGTTTTCTCCTTAGCCTGTCGCGTCTAAGAAAAACATTACCTTTAAACCCGAAATTGAATTGATATAATCTCTCTCCAATCAACTATCGTTGTCCTATCACACATCACTACATTTCAAACATGACAGACGCTATTCATATCAATGGTGACGTGCCTGAGATCACTGCTAACTTGTTACCTGTCCATATTGAATATAATGGTCCAGCCAATACCCTAGATTACTTCACGGCTTCGAAAACTACCGAAAATTCACAACCAGTAGCTTATTTCAGAGGTTGTAAGCTAGTAGGTAATACAATCGACTTTAAAGATAAATACACAGCCTATGTAATGAATAAATCTGAGTCCTTGGTGCGGGTTGGTGGTGACGACGGCAATGATAATGGCTTAGGAGATTCTATAAAATCCGTCAATACATATATTCCAGTCGCCAAATTTAACAAGATAATTCTTTATGGACACGATGCTCCCCTCGAAGAATCTAATCAATGGTCGTTGATCAACGAATGGAATGATATTAGTGAGGTGATTCATTCAGATTAATTCAGAATGTGTATTGAATGAAACACGAATAAGACTCTGGCTTAAACAACTGTGTAAACTACTTCATGAATGTATAATATATTTAGACAATATAAGAGGAATGATTTCATTAATCCAGGTGTTCTCTTAATCATTTACATGCTTATATTTTCTGTAAATCACCATTGTAATTCAACTAGCCAACACTTTGACTGAAAATGTAATATTCAAAAGTGAAAAATCTACCAGTGCGCATATTCACCCCATAATCCAAATCACTCATCTCATCATCACCCTTATTTCAAAGAGACTGAAGTATGCTGTTTGTTGGACATGACAAACCCAAGTGATGAAATACATGGGTTGTTTATTCAAGACTCCAACTCAGAATTAGAGTCGGATTCTGAGGAAGACAACAACTCCTTTCATACCGTGAAGAGAAGGAAGTTGAACGATTCCAGCAAAATAAAAGTCGAAGCAGAATACGATATTCTAGAAGACTCAGATGATTATGACGATTTTGTGGATATACCCATTGATGATGGATCTCCTCCCCCTCCGTCTGCTCCTGTCGAGCTGGATTTCTCGATAGTTATAGAAAATCAACATGAAAAGGAATTGGAATTAAAACGAATAAGATTGAAACAGATCATTCAGGAGAAACAACGACGGTTAAGTTTAAACTATTTAAGTATGGCAAGCTATATTCTTCATGTCAGACATAGAAATATCTGGATATCCAATAAGAAAGTGCTCAAGAATCTAAAGAAATTATTACCCAAAGATTTAATTAAAAACCATATAAAGAAACTTCAAAAGAATTTAGATGATGAACCCAAAGACGATGCGACCCGACTACAGTTAGATAAACAGTTGATTTATATCCTAAAGTATCTTATCAAATGGTTCAGGTTGAATTACAAATTCAATTCAAATGGTTTAAGAGTATTAGGTTATCTACCTAAGGGAAAAGATCCTAATCAATATTATCCTAATACGTCTCCTCCAATCTTGAATATCAATGACTTTTTACAAGTTATCAAAAAATTCAAACATAATAGAGATACCGGCGCCCAGATATTTACAGCCTTATTGCGTTCTTTAGGTTTTGAAAGTAGGTTGGTATTCTCATTACCGTTATTGGCCGTAAATGATGGAGATTTGAAGCAGCCAAAGATAGATTTGAAAAAACTTGAGGCGAATAAGGATAATGACTTGCTTTATCCTTATTTTTGGACCGAACTAATCAATCCTCTAAACCCTAATGAAGTGATAGTCTTAGAAACGGAATGTTTCCATGATGAAGAGAAGAGACTAATTCGATTAAAGCGAATATCAAATGAGCAAGAAATAAATAAAGGAAATTTAAATGAGTATTATACAGATTTATTTTATCCAATTTCAAGTAAATTCAATCAAATCAATATGCATTATGTGATTTCCTTAACTAATGACAATTTGATATTACCTGTAAGCTCAAGGTACATGTCTGATGTATCCTACAGATGGTTTGATAAACTAGATTTAAGAACGGATTACGGTAGATCAACTTTATTATTTCAATCACTTATTAGAATATTTAATAATAACAAGCATTACAATGAACTTCATAATTTAGAGTTAAATACATTAAGAAAGATTGCGATGATGAATTATAAAATTCCTAATAACTTTACTAGTATGAAGAGGAATCCAAATGTGGTGACTTTATCAACTTTAAGGTACAATGAATCAATTAACGTGAAGGAAATAGAACCAATTAAAAGAATCATACTAGATTCTAAGGAACAATTGGTATATTTTAAGAATTCTATAATAGTAGGGAAGTCTATTAAACAATGGAAGTTCTTGGGTAGATCAATTAGAGAAGAAGAGCTAGATTATCCAATTAAACTAACCAAAGCTTTGACTCCAAGAACCGTTGAAGGTAAAAAGCAATATAATATTAATATCTACCATAATCAACCAGAATTAAACGAGACTAGACTTTACAGTTTTGCTCAAACTTGCCCATATATTAAAATGCAATTATCTAATGATATTGATGGTAACTTGATTCTTCCAAGGAATGAGTATAGAAATATTGAAATTTACCGGGATTCCATGATTCCTGATAAGTGTGTTTGGTTGCGACTTTCAGATATAGATGCCATTCTAGCCGACTACACCCGTTCAGCCCAAAATTCCAGTTATGAAAAAATTGAATATGTTCCTGTGGTTGTAGGTTTCAATTTTACTTCGAAACCAGGTCAATGTATTCCAGTAAAACAAGGAATCCTCATACTAAAAGTCCAAGAAGCTTTGGTTAAGAAAATATGGTTATCTGGAAAAATTAAACTCAATCAAATTGAATTGGAAACAAAAAGGCATGATGCATTAATTACATGGAAAATAATACTTCGAAGACTTAGGATTGAGGAAAGACTTAATAGAAGCTATGGTAATGATCATTTATAGTCTGGTGGTGCTTCTGATATTTTTATCTTGAATGACTTGGTGTCATGATTTTTGAATACAACATTTGCACCTCTTGTATCTCCATCCTTCAATTTGGGAATCCTACTTTGTAAATATTCAATGTTACTTTTACCTATTCCAAAAGGATCAGAGGGTAACCAAATCTTGGGATATTCAAATTTGAAGGCAGGATGAAGGAATAACATGTTTTGCATCAGATATAGTTGGTTTGGTTCAATGGGTTCTTCATTGTTGTTTAGGATTGATCTGGCAGCTTGAGTATTACTTTGATTGTCAAAGCTATGAGACGCACCCTTAAATTGTTTGTCTGATAGTATAGGTAGATAAGAAAAATGTTGGACATAACGATTATAGATAGTGTTATGACCAAAGATAGTTGCTAATAAAATGATTGTCATTATCCAACCTTGAATTCTCATAGTACAAGTACCTGATTCATTTTTCAGTAAGAAAAATATTCCTATTAAACAACCTTCTAAACAGTAGACTCCACTATATAAGTGTAATAGAGCTATGGGGTATAGCTTTCCTTGAGTTTCTGATTCATTTATGTGACTGTAGATATATTTTAATGCATACTTGTAGTATAGTAAAGTCAATGCAAGGAAAAATATTATAAATATTGATAGAAGTGGAGATATAATAGAATATGTGATTCCAATGGAACCGTAAACTGAATAGACGGGAAAAGCAGATCCCCATTTTATTTTGGGTAAATTAGTTAATCGATTGAATTTTTGTCTAGGAGTTTTATCTCTCCATCTAAACAATGTATGGTAAAGAATTAGTTGATCAATTCTTAAGAAATTTGTACCGCAAAATGCAAAAGCTTTTAATGCGATATATTGAAAGAAAAAAGTTGCAGCTTTTGGTAAGTTTGTAGCTAAAAGAATTGGAATTGAAGTAGGTTGATCTACTATCTGTTTAAAAATAACAGTTATACTGGACAGAATGGTTACCACCAAGAATTGTTGAACAAATAAGAATGAGAAATACCATTTTTGCAAATCCAATTCTAACTCAGCACCAGTTAACTTTCCTTTGAAGTAAGTTAAAAATCGAAACATTAACATCACAAGTTCAGTTAAAATGGATAAAAGTAATGATGGCAAAAAGCTTGAAATAGATTCCCGTAATTCTTCGGGTAATTTATATAGCCACAGTAGAAATGGCATTAATTGGGTTAATAAGGGCATTTGTGACACTAATCCTATGAAGGAAACTGGAACAATATAAAGAATAATTATTCCTATGAAAAGTATCGTAACAAAATATTTTTCTAATAAACAAATAAAGCTGTTACTTCTATCTAGATTATGCCAAAGTATATCATGTGGATTAATCTCATTAAAACTTGAATCTAAGATTCCTTGAGTTTGAGATAATAAACATTGATGTGCAATATTAGCACCTCTTTGAGAATGGAATTCAATTATAACTTTATTATGTTTGAATAGTTCATTTTTCATTAACAATAACTTTTGATTATCTAAAGAATCCAATCTTGAATTTAAAATATCAATGGACCAGTCAAACATTGAAACTTGTTTTTGAAATAAGAAGATTCTGAAAAACCCAGGCAATTTAAATCTAATTTCACGATTTAACTTTGGAATATCGTAGGGTCCAATAAAAATCGGGGGATAAAATTTGGGACTCAATTCATAATCAAATTCATTAATGTTTGTGGAATTACTTTGTTCCACTATATCATCTAAATTAATGGTACTTCTATTACATATACCTTCTCTATCCTTGGAATTCAAGAACCTTTGGAAGTATATTGTGTGTGACTTCTCTAAAATCTCCAATGCTATTTGAATCATACTTACATCCTCTTCAATGATACTAAAATCATATATATACCAAAGATTTTTAATTCCATCTGGTACTATTTCAAATATTTTATTTATTATAGACCTTTCCAACAAATAATCAGGAATATTTGTCAATAGTAATGTTCTTGCAGGTATTGAATTTTTATGCTTTTGGGATAATAAATATGATAATCTTATAAGAACAAAACTTTTCAATTCATAAAGAATTAACCAATGAAACAATCCTATTGTAATTAAACTCATAATGAAATGAGCGTTTAATCGATACACATTTGTTATCGATATATTTGATAAGCTTAATCTGTCTAGGCCAGTTGCATTGGAAGCGTTTCCTGTTAAATTGATTGGAATCAAAACTATCATATTCAAAGAGCCAATAATAATAAAAAACAACAATAGAATGCTGATGAATCTCACAAAGAAGTATGTGTCCAATCCCATTGATAAATAAAAACCATTACTGCATTTGATACTAGGTAAAATCCAGGTTAAAAAACCTCTAGGCAAGGGGTCCATTCTTTCATTGATTGGAACACAATAACATCTAGGTTGATATAAGTATTTGAAGATTGATCTGAAAAAGCAAAAGAATGTTAATTGTAGAGTACAGAAGCATAATGAAGTGAATAAAGTCTTTAGTAATAAATTTATTTCAGTTCCTGATGATGAATGGGCAAAACCAGTTTGAGTTGTGTTTAAAAACTGCGCAAATTTCTGAGAATAAAACACTCCCATATAATTTTTCGTCAATTCAGTGTAGTTGACTGATTCATTGGGGATGATCGGAAGCAGCATGATTGATTATGATTGATATTTTGATGGATTAGAAGATAGAAGTAATAAAGTTGTTCTAATTCTATAATGTTTACCGCCAATCAACCCTATTTTTGCAGTCAGAAAATCACGTGACTCATACATTAGGAATTTCTCCGGAGAGTTTTGGCTAAATATGTTAAAAAATATATTAAGAAATTCCCAAACATTATTTGAATCTTGAAAGTAGTATCCTAAAAAGTTTCCAATATGACTCAATAAATCTAAAACATTAATAAGTTAGGCAATATTGTTGAAAATATTGCAAGTTGGTTATATCTGGGGACCGATGCCTAAATTCCTACATATAAAAATGTCCTGTATATTGAATCAAAATCCTGTACATAATCGCCAAATATTACGTCTTTCCACAAACCTAGAAGAAAACAAAACAAGAAAAAGTCCGTGATAGTTTAGTGGCTAGAATTACCGTTTGTCGCATGGTAGACCGGGGTTCAATTCCCCGTCGCGGAGCACTTCTTTCTAATGCGCCGTTGGTTTAGTGGTAAAATCCAACGTTGCCATCGTTGGGCCCCTGGTTCGATTCCTGGACGGCGCATTTTTTTTAAAAAAGTTATTTTTATATGAAAATTGGATTGGCTATATTTTAAGATTATTTTGAAGTCCATAACTGATTTGAAAGACGAGTTGTCGATGAATCAAAGTTTTATGATTGCCAGGGAGATTTAGCGGGAAGCTCACTAATTTTAATTTTTCGCACCCAGTTTTAGGGAGAATAATTTTACGGTGAGAATTGTTATCGTCGCAAAAGTTTAGAGACTAAAGGGATAAGAAGAGGATGAACAAGACATGCACAACATGCTGTTCTTCTTGATTCTAGAAAATACTGCTCAAAGTGAGTGTGACGTGATATTAGTTTAGATCCCACAGAGAAGAAGAATTGATTCGCCTATAACTAGTTTCGCAACGTGGCTTCTCTTCTTCTATTTTTGGTTTGATTATTTTTCTGGAGACCTTGTTTGTTCCCTAAGAACCCGTAAGTAATTACTATTCATCGGTATTTTTGAGGCGTCCGTCGGAAAAGCAACCTTAAATCTTGTGTTGTGAAACTATTTCAAAGGGGGGGTTGGATCATACAGATATTTTGTAGTTTGAAGGTGTACATTTAGTCATCTGTTCCTTCAAAGTTACCTTGATTTCTGATCAACTTACTGTCTGTATCCAGCATCACAACATCAATTACATCATGCATCACTAATCATTCTTTTCTATTTTGAATCATCAATCAAATCATTCTTAAAAATTGTATCACCTGATTTGAGACACTCCTGCACATAACTAAAAATTATCGTCAATTTTATTTTGATTTTACCCCAACCAAACAACTACGATAGCATCCTAAAGATTTAAACTAAAACGGGGACACTACCAGGTTGGTTAATAATTTAGGATTTTATTCAATCTAATACATTTGAATAATCATAAAGTATTGATTATTCTGCTTCATTGTCTTTTGCCAAATTAATATCATAAACATAGAATAAAGTGCACAATAGCATTGTTATCATGTATTAGAAGGAGAAACAACAAATCCATACTTTCTTGATTTCTAGAGTTATAACCATATTACTTCCACATATAATAACTAACTATCACTTATTTAATTGCACTTATTGATCAATAGCTTTGATTTGTGCCGCATTCCATCATTTTCGAAACTAATAGATCTTCACTCCCTGACACTTTCCAATGTCTACTGCCGAGGACACTGAAAAGCTATCAAATGATGGAAGAATCAATCTAGAGTCTATCAGAGATATAATAGAGAATAAGAAGACTGCTTACTTAAAAGGAGTTAATAATACAGATGTTGATTGGTTTCTAAGAGATTCTTCTATTTCAAGCCCGGCCATTCATCCTCAAGTCGAAGAACCATCAAATAAAGAAACACTCCCTTCAATCAAAAAGACCAACACAAATGTGTCAATATCACCTGTGAGTTCCCATCTAAATGCCGCAATTTCAAATACAAATGATAATAATGCAAGTAAGACCAAGCCTTCGATTGCACCTATACAAGAAGAAAATATAGCATCATCCCCTCCAACTTCACCTCAAGCTATAACCAAAAAGGGGCGATTAAGCGTGGTAAGTTTAGGTGGTACTTCAACCACATCATCTTCTCCTCCAGCAGGTGGATTTTTCACAAAATTAAAGGGGAAATTGGGCCACACTCATGGATCAAGTCCACCTTTGCAACCAACATCATCTCCCGTAATCCCGGCTGGAGTATTTAAATCAAATTACAATATTAATATGAAGAAATCTCCAACACCCCCTGCCACGATTCAACCTACTCCCGAAAGAGTGAGTGACTCTGTGGACCAATATAAATTGACTAGAACTACTTCAAGCCCAGTCAGTGATAGCGATCCACGTTTAGAAGAGTACATCAAGTTTTATAAACAAAAGGATGTTAGAAGAGCGTCCACATCATCAAGAAGGTCTTCTGCTGTCTCTACAACGTCTACAGCATCCAACATGCATAAAAATTCCATACCCAGTCATCCTGCATTGTCTCCATTACCTAGTGCATTGGTCAATTGTGAGGAATATCAAGATTATCATAGTCCTATTAGACCAGAGCCTTATGAATCAGCAACTTCAAAGATATCATCAATGTTTAAAAGAAAGAGTATAACTTCATCTCCAAGTCTTAATGTATCCACTAATGCGAGACAGAATTCAGTATCGACCATTTCCTTGGTAAGTACTGTGTCGTCTCCACCACCGACTTCAAACCTTGAACTAGATCCAAACTTCAAAGATTTAAAACCTTTAAAGAGAGTGGCTTTCCATTCATCTACCTTCTTAATTGACCCTCCTCAACAAATCCCATCTCGAACTCCTCGTAAAGGGAATGTGGAAATCTTAGCTAATGGTACTGTCAAAATAAACCCCTTAACTGAAGAGGACAAAGCTGCAATTGAGAAATCTCAATTGGGTCATGGTGGTGGTATAGTAGTTGGTGGGACTGGTGCATTGGGGTTAATCAAAAAGGCCGATGAAGACTTGCCAGGTGATGAAAGTGGGAGTGCAAAAGAAAAATCAAAATCATCAAAAGATAGCAATGGTGAGGAAGATACTGCAGTTGACAAGCACGCGAAACTGTTTGCCATTGATAAACCAATGGTGGCTCATCAGAAACATTCTTATAACATCCCAGTAAAGAAGATGGCGTTGGACTTAATGTATACAAGATGTTGTCATTTACGAGAGATTTTACCTATTCCAGCCATTTTAAAACAAATTCCAAAGGGGTCAATGGCCCCATTACCAGTTATACAATTAAGAAACCCAACTCCAACCATGGTGGAAATTCAAACATTTGCTGATTTCATTAGAGTGGCGCCAGTTATTTGTGTGTCACTTGATGGTGTGAGTTTATCGTTTGAACAATTAAAAACCTTATTATCGTCCATGAGTGCTAAGAAACAATTGGAAAAGTTAAGTTTAAGAAATACTCCAATTGACCACGATGGGTGGGCTCTATTGTGTTGGTTTTTATCTCGAAATACAGTATTGAACAGATTAGATATTACTCAGTGCCCAGCTTTGTCGGTTAACATTTTAAAGAAAAAAAAGAAGAAGACTGAAAATAAGAAATATGAAGAGGAGATCAAGAGAATGGTTTGCAACCGTGAAAATAGATCTGATATGGATTGGTCATTATTTGTGGCAACTTTAGTGGCTAGAGGAGGTATTGAAGAATTAATTTTGACAGGATGTTGCATCACTGATTTGGACACCTTTGATAAATTGATGAAGTTGGCAGTCCTGAAGAAAACCAGCAGATTAGGATTAGCATATAATCAATTATCTCCTAAGCATTTTAAAATCCTAGTCGATAACTGGCTCTTCCAAGATTTTGCAAGAGGTATTGATTTGGGATATAATGATTTCCTGCCATCCCAAATAAATAAAATACTTTTAGATTTTAAGAAAAGTACTCCAAATTTTGAAGAATTATTGTCTAAGTCTTCCTTGGGATTCTTGAGTTTAAATTCTACCAATATTCTATTTACAGAACAATTCAAGGAAGTGTTTGAAACGATTTTCATGAAATTGCCAAATTTGAAATATCTTGATTTCTCCAACAATCAAAGATTATTCGGAACTTTATCCAAGGTCTCTAATTCCTCGGAACAGCTTGAATTATCAGATGCTTCTGTCGATACACAATCTAGCTCCGATTCTACAGTATCAAATTCCACTGACAGCACAGGAACTAAAGAATTGGAATTAAATGAAGCTTCGATTTCAATGTATTTTACTTCTAAACTCCCAGTAATGCCAAAGTTGATAAGATTACACCTAGAAAATAACAATTACAGTCAAGCTTCTTTAATGACAATTGCCAAAATCATACCATTTTGTAAGAATCTTGGTTATCTTTCATTATTAGGCAACAAAATTGATGTCTCGTCGGCTTCTGCATTAATAAATGGTTTAAAGAATTCCAAAACCTTGATCACGTTAGATTGTGATCTTGACAATTTCCCAGTTTTATTCAAAGAAAGAATTGGTTTATATACAATGAGGAATATGGAAAAATTATTGTATGCCAATAAGAAGAGTGATATAGCCTTGACTAATACAAGTATATCCAATGAAGTCAACCAATCAGAAACTTTGACAGAACAATTAAATCAAATTTTGTTGGCTAAAGCTCAATCCCAGATTGATTTGAAGTCTCCTGAAATATCCAAGTTTGTTCTGAGAGCCAGAAATATTCGTCGTGAATTAAGAGATACTATTGACGAACTATTGAAACTTCAATTAAAGAATGAATTAGATTTAGATGGGAAGGAAACATTAATTAGATTTATCTTTATTGATTCCTCGATTGAGAAGGGATTACAATTAATAGACCCATCATTAATAGAAACCGAAAAGAGTGTTCCAAGATTTTTCTTTGGTGGAGCGGAAGATGAGAAGAAACTAGCCAAAATTTCAAGTGACTTTAGTGAAGATCAACATACCGTTGCTGTACCTCAATCAGAAGATATAAGACTTAGTGCATCACCATTGTCAATGTCACGTTCGACTTCGAGAACTAACCTTAATAATTTAGATAGACAGGAAGGTTCTGTTTTAAAGTTGAGTAAATTGCATGATTTCCATCATCCATCATCCGACGAAGATGGTTTTATAAGCTCGTTGGATGAAGTCTCAGGAGAAGAAATGCGTAAAAAGTTGAAATCAATTGAGTTTAATGATTTAGATCGAATTATTGGATATCTTGGAAATCTAAAGGAACAGGGAATATCCTTAGGAAAGGTTTTCAATAGTAATGGAAAAGACAATGTAAACAAGCAATTTGCCAAGGAACAACTATTCAGTATTGAAGAAATAAAATCTAGATTAACAAAATTGGCGGAAGAGGAAGCAACAGTTGAAGGCGTAGAGATCAATGAACCAGAAATAGACGAGAAAGATCAGTCACTGGTGACAATTCCCGATAGTTCGATCCTTGAATCTCCCCATCCTATGGAAGAACATGTCATGGAAGGACAAAACCTTAATGAAGCTTATGATAAGGTATTGAGTAACATTGCTCAATATAAGACAGAATGAACATTTTAATTCGTATATAATACACTTATTTAGAAATACAGGATTTTAATACATGAAATAACAGAGAACATGAATTAAATAATAAGCCTTTATTATACCTTCATTTATAGAAAGTAGTACTATTTTTAAGTATATATCCATATATTACAAGTTTTGGTTGGTATATTTCAACAACATAAGAAACACAATCCAAAATGAATTTCAATGCACTAACCAGTAGATTTTTCAAATTATGACAACAGGAGCCAGAACACTCCTTCTCTCCATCAGTAAGTCTAATAATCACCATCGTCTTCTTCGTCTGAACCAACAACAATATCTCTAGCTGGAGCATTATCGAAATCGTCATCACTGTATTCTTCACCTTCCTCAGCTCCTCCCTTAGCATCAGCTTCTTCAGCCAAGTCCTCACAAGCATCGATCCAGTCTGAGTATATATCAACGGGTTGAGATAATGAATTTATAGTTGTTTGGAAACTTTGACCACATATTTTACAATGCAATTCACCTAAGGAATTTTTTTTATCTAAAGTACATATCACAGACTTTTCATGATTGCAAAACAAACACGTGAATGTGATATCCAACACTTGTTTGATCTTCTTGGTTGGCTTACGGGCAGATGACTTTCTTTTACCCATGGCTGATGATGTTTATGTTCTAAGATGATACTGTTTATTATGAGAGATTCGATATTTCAAACCTTCTGATCAAATTTTTTTGTTGTTGTCTCACTTTGTTAAGCAGAATAAAAATGTCAAAAATTGTTTAATGAATGCAAAAAAGGTTGAATTGATTTTAAGTTATACATCTATATATATACTACGTATGCAGATATTTAACTAGTCTATTATTGTCTTAACATCAGTTGTGCCTTTTTCTTTAACCTCATTTCCAATCTAAGCTTTTCAAACTTTAATTGTTCTACTTTTGGATCGGAGTTAATTGAAGCAGAAGATGCTAGTTGTGGAGTTGGACTCCTTGATACAGGTCTACTGTTTGAACCAGATATTTCTCCACTATTTCTGGCACTACCTGTATAACTCATGGTAATTCTTAAGTTTGGATTGTAGGTATTGTTTAATTTCAATCCATATTCATATAATTTTAAGTCATTTTCTCTCTTTTCGTATAATCTTAAAGAGTCTCTTACCAAGTTACCAATGAATTCATGTCTCGTAGAATCATTGATTAACTGAGCTTGAATTGGATAATGTAACAAGAGTGATAAACTCTCACTAAAATCACAAGTGATTAACGTGGTCTTTAATTGAATTAGTAATTGGATGATCATAAACATTATCAAATCTGGTACTCCACCAAAGACTTGGATTTGAGATGATGCAATTAGTTTATCCCATAGTAAGGTAGTGGTTTCCAAATCATTACCCAACTCTCGTAATAAGATCAATCGGAAATATCGTATTATCCATAATTGAGATTCGATTTTCAATTTACTCAAAAGATTATAATGAATAAATTGATCTACTTTCATAAGATAGATATTAAATGATTCGATGGATTTCCATAATGTCTTTTCACTTTCATAAAACCTGGATAAAATCCCTGTCGTTAATAAGAATTTATTAAAAATAGTAAATAAATCATGCTTTAAATATTGAACATCATATAAATTCAAAATCTTTAAATCATCACTGGAAATGGTATTTGTATTGGGAATCACAACAGATTCTTGATAAAGATTTATATATAATAATCCCAATATTTCATGCACACCTTGTTTATATCCTACTTGAGGATTACATTTACACCACACGTATAAGATTTCTATTAAATGCTTTTTATGACCCATAGAATCAGATGATTGGAAAAATGGATCACCAGGAAACAATCTATCAATATCCAATACTATGGCTTCTAATATTTCTATATCTTCTTCGGTGGTTTCATACGGGAGTGATGGAGTAGGAGTTCTTGAAATTGGTCTAGATGGTGAACGCGTTGGACTTCTTAATGGATCGTCAATATTGGATATTCTAGCTAATGAATTCTTATTGATGACATTGTTGGTTGTAAGTTGTCTTGATCTTTTTGAATTTGTTCGTTTAATACTGGAATGTCTGTTATCAGTAGCAGAATCTTTCGATTGATAATATGATGATTCATGATCCAACTCCCACCACGGTATCACCATATCATTTCTCCTGACTAGTTGGTGATATACCACTCTTGAATCATGTAATGCAGTATGCCAGTTATGTATACTAAGACTATCAGTTATTAAGCAACATTTCCATATTAAAGTCCTCGTAAACGACTTGGGATAATTTAATGGGGTATAATCATTGTCAACAACCCCTGTTTTAAAGCTTGACAAACTTCCCTTGTATTGTTTTATAGTCAACAAGGTCTTGGATATAGTTTCATTCTCCTTAAGCATGGTGTTCATCCTTGTTTATTGGTAATATATGATTAAAATCCTACAAGTTGCCAAAATTCATAACAAAAAAAAAGGAACGAGCAGACTGACTGCTCAAAAAGAATCATCACCAAAATTTCTATTCTGCTAACGGTTTAAAAACCAAGATTCAAAATATACATAGAAAGGATTTCCACAATAGAGACCAGATGTCACAGGAGGATAAATCACAGTCGCTTCAGCAAAGCTTGGATCAATTGGCCCATTGGGAAAATGAGATGATTTCAATTGAACAAGATATTGAGATTTATCGTATAAAGAAGACTCAAACCATCTATACTAAACGTAAAGATATTTTAGCTACTATACCTAAATTTTGGTATATTGTTTTAGCAGAGAACGATGATTTTGCCGACTATATCAGTATAGATGATTTGAAATATCTAGAGTTTATTGATAATATATATATTGAATATCCATTAATTTCAAATTCCAACTATAAAGATTTTTCAATCACAATAAGTTTCAATGATGATAGTGAAAAACCCTTGATAGCAAGTCAAGTTATCACGAAACATTTCAAAACAATAATCCAAGATGGAGAGGAATCTTTGATTTCTAAATCTGTTGATATAGAATGGCCTGGTGAATTAAATGAAATTGATCCAAAATTGATTAAACAAGCTAATAAGGGTAATAAGAACTGGAGTCAACAAGATAAAAAGAACTATAGAATTGGAATGAAGTCATTTTTTGCTTGGTTTGGATGGACTGGTGAAAAGCCTGGGAAGGAATTCAAGAATGGTGAAGATTTGACAAGATTAATTGTTGAAGATTTATATTTAAATGCCGTAAAGTATTATATATCGGCATTACCGAATGGTGACGATGAGGAAGATGAAAGTGAAGAAGAAGAAGATAGTTCCGAAGGAGAAGAATTAGACTTGAGTGGAGATGAACAAGTAGAAGAAGAGGAAGAAGAAGAGGAAAAAGAAGAACAAGTTGACGATAAAAAAGTACAGGCAACCAAGAAGAGAGCATTAGACACTACAGAATCTAGTCAAACTAAAAAGCATCAACACTGATATTAATCTAACTAGTATAAATATTTAAATAAATCATAAAATAATATAAAAATAAAGTTGGGCTACAAAAGTTCATATTGCCACCAAGAGTCACTTAATCTTTAGAGAGGTCCTTTAATCTGAACATAACATAGAAACCCTCAAAGGAATGCATCGCGATCCAAAGTGCTGCTTTATCAAGGGGGATTCTAAATTTCTTCACGAGTGGAAGGGTGAAGAATAAGATTTCAAGAAGATGAAGCAATAAAATTGTCAACAATAAGAACTTTTGATTTGAAGAAATCAAAGTGGGGATATACTTTGTAATTAATTTATAAAGATAATCATTACCCAAATAAGATGGTAATAATGATGGAGCAAAACTATTCACAGCCAAAGTAGGAATTAATAAGTATAAACCATAACTTCCGATACTTTCAGGAGGTGTGACTTTAAGAATTCTTTTATGAGAATAACCTTGCTTTGCAGCAGCATATTTAGCCATTTCAATCAATTTATCTTTAATATCTTTGAAACTTTCAACCTTTAAATTTTGAGCATCGGTAGCATCATTCCAATCAATTGAAAAAGTTTTGGATTCATTGGAATTAGTAACATAACCAATAGTAAAGGATTTATCCGTAACTTTGGTGATTTTGACACTTCCATGTCTAAAAGTATGTGATTCAATGTTACCATAAACAACTAAGTAATCAGCCAACGCCAATTTATGATCAGCATTCATATGGCCAATGATTCTTTCACTGGGGTCAGACATCTTGGAGGGATAATATTGATTTTGGTTTAATAAGGAACCTTTCAATTGGAATAAAATTGAATTGAATTGCCTTTCAATTGGATATGAATACTGCCGGAGCAGCTGGAATTTTTACTCCTTTTTTTGATCTCTAAGCCCAAAAATTGGCATGTGATACTGCACGTGATAAGTCAGGTGACTTTTTCTGCTTTCTCAAAATGATCATACTTTAATCACAAAAGTGGTCTGGTTAAACCATCGATAAGATCCATCTCAGATGACTTCGTAAAAGTGAATAATTATATATATAGATATATATATATATGTACAAAGTTATCTATCTTTATCTATTTATTCATTTCACTTAGTTCTATTATCTTCCAATACATTCATTTTATTCTGTCTGGTTTCAGTTTCCGATTATGTTTTCACGTCAATTTTCACCACCAATTGAGACTTTTTCAGGTCATCACCATAAAAAGTGTGTGTCTCCAATAGCAAATACTGAATTATATCATATCCAACAATCTAAAACATTCCAAATATCAATACAAGTTAATGACCCAATAAGTTATCTAAATTGGTATCATGATATACAAGGTCTAATGGCGGAGTTTCCTGAATTCACCGAGTTTTTCAATCTTGAATTATTACCACTTAATGAAGAAGATGAATATAGTATTTGCGTCAGTCATGTTATATCAAACTGTCAATCAAATCACGAAGTCAACCAAATACTTAATCAAAAATTAATCAATTCCATCAATCCATCATATCATAACTTATTAACTAGTTCCCTTGTCGGTCAAAACTTTGAAAATATTAAACTATATTTCCATAATCAAATATCAGGATTTTATTTATTAAACTTGGAAAACTCATTAACTTTGAATCTTAGTAATGTTTTGCAATTCCTCATTGATTTAGATAACTTGTGTAAGGTCTATTATTTTATATTCCGAGAGCTACCCAATCATCAATTGAAAATCCAATGGATTATGAATGCAATCAATAAATTAAATAATCCTCAATTATTACTAGAAGTCCAGTTGAATTGGGAAAAGATAAGTAAAGATCCTATCTACATTAGGAAGATCTTAACTAGTTATTCCAATAGACTTAAATTAAAATCAAGACGGGCTATATGATTCCTCCTTTACCATAGACTCTATCCCGATGTATTTATCAGACTTGTAACAATTATAGATAGGCTTATAATACAATGATTTAATGAACTAATACTATAAGATGTAGATAAGAAAAGAAAGTATGTCATTACATATAAACAAAATTGAAAAAAAAATTTAAGAAATGATTATGCCCAGGATCGAACTGGGGACGTTCTGCGTGTTAAGCAGATGCCATAACCAACTAGACCACACAACCGATTTCTTGAAATAACAAATGTCAAATATTACTCACAAAGTTACGAAAATGGTCACGATTTTACTCAGTTAAGAGGCCGGAAATAACCTCGCATAATTATTTCCGATCGGCACAAATCTTATAGATTTTGAATTCGATTATTCAAAATAACTATAAAATCATATAATAACATCGAAAATGTTTAGGTCACTAGTAAGCCATTATTGGTGAAAGAGGTTTAATTCTGATTTTCTGATTTGAAGAATTCATGCTTTAAAAAAGTCTGTTTAATTTCATGAATATTTAAGAAATCTTTCACTCTTGAAGCTTTCCTCTGATTAAGAGATTCAGATAATTTAGGTATGAATCAACAATGAAGACAAGAGATCAGCTTTGATATGATGGCTTTAAATATGCTTCTCAGATTGCCAAATGGGCTTTAAAAATACATTAATAATATACATAGAGGATCTTTGATGCTTCCTTTTCCAGGTGTTCAAAGAATAATATACAACTAGGAGCAAAAGAGAATTAACAGATTTCCCTCCAGACTAATTCTTCTCCTCATCCTATACCAAATCTTTAAACAAGTTTCTTGTGGTTTTCAAAAACCTTACCAATTCTTTATGATCATTGAATTCATTTTCCAATAGGGTTAAAATATCTGTATTTAAACTTGGTTCAACATTACCTACCTTATAATTCTCGTCACTTATAATCAATTCTACAGAAAATTCTCTTGCATAGTTGTTTGGATCAATATTAGTAAATACAAATTTGATTAAATCTATTTTAACAACTTGAATCTTGATTCCTAAATATATTTCATATTTTATTAGTTCTCGTAAATTTTGAGTTAATTGATAACTTAAATTCCGTTCTGATTTGGATAATTCATGATTGGTAATGTTTATTTCTTGATTGAGTTCATTAATCTCTTCAGTTAATTGATTCTTGGTATTTACTAGTAGATCTTGTTGTTTGATTAATTCATCAATTTTCTGTCGTTGTAATTGCAAATTCTGTAACGAGTCATTTAACTGTCCCTTGGACTTATCTTGCTTTGCCAATAGACTCGTTATACTAGATTGTAATTTGATTTCTTGTGATTTCAATTCATTCAATTTAACATAGTGATTTTGTTTATCTCCTATCAAACCAGCTCTCTTTTCAGTTAACTTGGATTCAACATTTGCCACAAATTCGTTCATACGTAGTTGCAAAGAGTCAAACTCTTCAAATGATGATTGATATGCCATATTATCCCTCCAGTTCTATGTTTGGCCTATACTTTGGATATCGTTTCTAGACTTTCCAAACTGATTTGTTATGATTTTTATTTATTGTTTACCATTTTTTTTTTATTATGGCGCACGTAAAAAATATATTTGATGCGGCTATGAATAATTTTTGTATATGTAAACGTTTTAACAACCAACCCTATAGGTGATCAACTAGTAAATCAAAATGGCCTTGAAGGATTCAAGAGTATTATTGGACGAATCTACTCCACTTTCTTCATCCATTAGTGCCAGAGCAGGATCTACTACCATTGCGAATACAGTCAGTAAAATGTCCCTGGAAAATACCGTCAAGTTACTCACATTTAACACCTATGGTTTGAAATATATATCAAAATTTAGAAAGGAAAGAATTGAAGCCATTGCCCATAGACTATGTGAGGAATCTTATGATATTGTTGCTCTTCAGGAATTATGGTGCGAGGAAGATTGGAATTATATTGATCATGAATGTCGATCGGTTTATCCATTTCGAAGAATATTTAAATCAGGAATAATTTCAGGTCCTGGATTAGCCATACTATCCAAGATTCCATTTGAAGAGACGTTTTTATACAGGTTTCCTATCAATGGTCGTCCATCGGCATTCTTCAGAGGTGATTGGTATGTTGGTAAAGGGATCTCAGTTGCAACTTTAAAACCTCATACAAAGGGAGCATTACCTATTGCCATCTTAAATAGTCATATGCATGCACCATATTCACGAACTGGTGATAGTAGTTATTCAACACATCGTGCATGTCAAGCATGGGATTTCACAAGGATAGCTAAAATGTTAAAGAAGAGTGGATATGCAGTTATTCAAGTGGGAGATTTGAATTCCAGACCAAATTCATTACCTCATAAATTATTTACAATTGAAGGACAATTGAGTGACTCTTGGGAGATCTTAGAAGCACCTGATTTACCAAGTATTGCAAGTTTAAGTCCTCTTGATCAAATAATAAAGGCTGGTGTCACCTGCAATTCAAGATTAAATACTTTTAGGAGTGATAGACCATTGGATGATGCTTGTCGATTAGACTATGCTTTAATTGATACAGAAACTGTAACTCCTTTGAAATCTGCTGTCACATTTACAGACAAATTACCACCACCATTAAGTTGTTCATATTCTGACCATTTTGGATTTACTGTTGAGTTAGCAATATCCCAGAATACTCGCCAAGACAAAAAATCAATCTCAAGTGCAACAAATGATATATCAGAAAGACTTAACGTTTATCAAGAATTATTAGTTGAAATCAGGGACTATAGAAGACATACCATCCCATTCCAAAGTAATTGGCGAAAGATTCATTTCTTTTCATCAATACTGGCCCTAGTGTTAGGTAGTTTGCTTTACTTGATAGTGGGATTCGAAACCCTGAGTAATGGCTTGGCAATTTCATTGATGGTACTTAGCAATTTAATACTTGTTAGTGGAGTAATTAATGGAATGATATGGTTCTTTGGAGTTCGGTCGGAGTCAAGAGCCTTACAAGAAGTAGAATTAGAAGTTGAAGATGCATACCTTGCATTGAAAAATGAATGAAAAAAGCATCTTTGTAATTCATATTGTTGTATTGGTATTTAGAGATTTATAAATAGATTTATAGAAAAGAATTCCAAGAGGTTTTGATAATGTCAATGTTTTATTAAAATTACAATTGTAGAAAAAGGCTACCAATTCGGATTTAAATTTCTTTTTTTCCTATACTTCCTAAACCGGCAGAATACTGCAAATGACTTTAAATCAATTAGAGACAAGTAAAACGAGTCGTAGGTTGCCCATTTTATAGACCCATACGAGTTACCTTGATATGAAACAACAATAACAACAAAGTTTCTGTTTTTGGGTTTAAGGAAATAATAATTGCATCTACAAACAAATTTAACTAGTGAAAAATTCTACGTACAAAATTTTATGAAAATTTCTTTTGCATACCAATAATTCAACCAAGTAAGGTAGTTGGTAGAGTTTGATCTGGCCTATTAAGCAAAATCCAATTATTGGTATGCAAAGGGTAGGAATGGTTAAAGGGAGCCCTAGTCTGCCCAAAAGTGATATAATCTAACTACTTCTTTTTTTCTTTCTTTCTTTATCAACCAATGTCGACTGACTGCAATTACACCGAACCTTTCTACGGCATGTTTGAAATTGATGATGGTGTTCCACTGTTCACTATTCCTGATGGTCCAGTTATTGATTTTGATGAGGGTTTAGTAGAATATCAATCTTTTTACACCCTAGTGAGTGGGAATACTGATCGTAGTGGTCATAGTCATGGTCATAGTCATGGACACGCTAGGGATTCAAATTATTCTTACAATTCAAACGTTTTAAGAACTTCAAGTTCGAGTTTGGACTTTGGTAACCTAAAATTGCAGTCTCAGCAAGAATATAAGCTTCTTGATCAGGATAATATTAATTTTCAATTTAATGAAACACAACAGCTTCTTGCAAACACAAATATCTCACAACTTGCTGAAGGTTCAAGTAACTCTATAAGTTCATCACAAATTGACCCTGCTATTTTTACTGCATCACATACACAACATTATAGAAGTGAAGTTGTTAACAGAAATGTTCCTACTATTAAAGGGGCCAATATTTCTCAGACAAATGGCAATTCTACTAAACTGTATCCTGAAGTTGCCACTAATACACAAAACTTTGGAAATGACGACACTACTACTACTACTTTTGCAACAATACTTCAAGAAGGTATTAAAAGAATCAACCTTAAGGCTGTTTCTACAAGTGTTTCTACTTTTGACGCTGCCAATAATTCTCAATTGAAAATTGGTCACAATAAGAAGCCTCAAAAGAATGGCAAAACATTGACTAAGAAAAAGGTTGCAGAAACAAAGATTGTCAAGACTAACAACAATAACAACAAAAAGAGACCTGATAAGATTGAACGTTCAGTTTTTAAGATTGTTAATCCATCTGTTGTTCAATTTGATTGCAGAAAGTCTAAACAAGTTACACGTTTAAGTTGCTTCAAGATAGAATATTTAAACAACTATACTGGGAATATTTATCAAGTCGATAAGGGGGCAGAAGAATTAATAAATTATACTCCTCCAGATTTGACTCGAGCTTATATTCAGCCACAACATTTTCTTGATGATGGGAAACATTCTTGTATACCTACCAGAAACAAGTACTCAAGAACTATTGATGAACTTAAGGGATCAATCACTAATATTAACTATCACTTAAATAAAAAGTTCAGTTTTGAAAATCCATATGAACCACAATATATTAGAATTGAATTTGATCAAACAGGTTTTGAATACAGAAAATCTACATCTGAATTGTGTCCCTATTGTGAAATAGTTAGTTTCTACCCATACAAGAACTCCTGTTATTTATCTCATTTGACATTAAAACATGGAATTTATCCTACCAATTACATGGTACCAGATGGTTGTAATTATGGTCTTTATTGGGCACAAGAAATTACCAAAAAGACTACGCCAGCAGATAAAACTAAGAAAGCTAAAAAGGTTATTATAAAGTCAATTCAGAAACCTGGGGTTGCTTGTCCAGTATGTTCCGCAGTTTGTGAGATTGGCTGTTGGAAAACAAAATCGACTCAAGTTCTTAGTTATTATCGTCACTTTAAAGAAACCCATGCAGCATTTGCAGCCAATGTGGAACAAGAAATTAACCAAATTCCAGTACTTAAAGATAGAGGTAGGAAATTCTTGAAAGGACGTAAGCATGGAGATGTGGAAGATGATGAAGATGATGACGAAGAAGAAGAAGAAGCTGACGATGAAGAAGACGAAGATTATGATTATGAAGAATAGGAGCAATACTAGGTGTAAAACCTGAAGGAAACATAGCAACACAATAGAAATTTAAGAGATCTTATATAGTCGTAATATATAATTACAAGTTAAAGAAAAAAGCATAAAATGTAGAGCCACCAATTGTCCTAATCCTTACTCTTCCTTCTTCCCTTGAAGTAGGTGTTTCTGGGATAAATAACCTTTTCTCTGTAGCAGGAAAATAAAATTGCAAAAAAAAAAAAGAAAAAAAATTTTAAGAACTTCAATAATAAAGGGGAATAATTAACCAGAACCAACTGTGTACATATATATACCATTTCATTTGTTAGATGAAACCTATTGAATTATCTCTCTTGCATTTATTCAATAATAAGGAATTGAAAAAAAATGAAACGGGCCGAGCAGGGAATTGAACCCTGGACCTCTCGCATATTTGGTAACCCAAAGCGAGAATCATACTACTAGACCACACGGCCGTTTTTATTGAAAAATTAATACTCAAAATGACCCCTAGGCAACTAAATACATTATATGTAGGATTTCGCCGTCTATGTGCAGGTATATATATTTTAAAAAAATATTTGATAGGTAAGTATCAAAGCATACCCAACAAAGTGTCATCATGTTATAATAGGTTATACCAGGTCCGTGCCCTTACTAATCTATAGTACATCTTAGTCATATTCCCCTTTGTTTTAATAGAGACCAAGTTGAACATCACTTATTAATTAACTATTAATTAACATTAAAATAAACTTCGGTTTATTTACTATTATTAGCCTAGAGCTAAACTTTTATCTCACAAATTTTGTTCTCTAAGAGAGTTTTTATGAGATAATACTTCGTATTATCTACATTTCTCTCCACTACATAATTGTCATATAATTTTATATAGATAGCATTAGTTACTTATATTAAATATATGACCCATTTTGGAAAAAACAAATCTCTAATATGGTAGCGCTTAATCCATACTCTCCCCAATTAATTCTTTAATGTTCTACTTCTTGCTTTATCCACGTTTAAACTAATTAATAATAGAAATTTATAATAAAGGACTACTTTTTCAGATTGGTTTGGACAAAGAAGTACCATTTTTCATTGATTTATTAGAAGATTAATTTGATTGCTTTGGTTGGAACCAACAATAATTTTTTTTTTTAATTTCGCAGTTGATCTGGCGGTAAATATTTTTATTTACAATTGTTTTTTTATAAAAAGATTGATATTATTCTTTATAATTTATATTACAACAACAAACCTTAGAATTATTATTCAAGACAAGAAAGGTTAGTTTAGTTTAATCAATTGGAAACGAAACAAGAAAAATGGTTAGTCCTATTCTTAATGAAAAGGAATATTCAATTCAACAGGATTCTTCAATTCCAACTGCCGCTCATCAATCATTACCTCCTTATCAAGAATATTCAAATGATGAGAAGAGTACTATTATGAAGAGAGCCAATATTGATATCAGAGAAACTCCAATGTGGTTGATATTACTTGATCATGAAAACATTGACTCATCCACTGCTGATGCTCAAGTCTCTGGTGCTGCAGCTACAGAAGCTGCTTTTGATATTGCGTGTTCAATCATATTCATTTTATCGTTACTTATTTTATATTTTGTTGTCAAGCAGTATAATGATGAAAAAAGGTTATCTGAAAGGTAAGTAGTAGTTTCCTTAGTTACCAAACATGGTAATTGTTAAATATACTGACTCTTGTATTAATTATAGTTCTCCGGAAGTTGGAATTACTCATGTACTTGCAGAAATCAGATCATTAGGTGATTACGCACAACTTATTGTTTTCCAACACTTGCAGAGAGATATCTGTCTTAGAAAATATAACCAATACAGGTTTTAAGTCAGTTTATGAATGAATGTTGTGTTTTAGCTGCTAAATCTTTTTGGTTATGATGGTGGGTTGTTTGATTTTGGTCTTGTTTTGGTTTGGTTTGTTACCCGGATGGAAAAATAAAATTGAAAAAAAAAAAAAAAAGAGTTTGAATTACGTGTTATTGAAAATATTTAAATAGATAAATTAATATAATATATCATTATATATATATAGACTAATCATGAATCAAACCATACTAAGGGTAGTAACATTGCTTGTGTTTATGAATGCATTTGCTGCTGCCAATTTATTTGATTTCTTCCACAATTTTGGAGGTCAACAAGGTGGACAACAACAACAAGGACAACGAACTCCTGAACAATATGAAAATTCCATTCTTAATAGTGGATGCAGCAAGTTCTTATGTGAAGACACGGGCATATGTGTTGACTCACCCAAGTTTTGTCCATGTCCCTATCCTTCATCACAATTAAGATGTTTCTTACCTGAAGGAAGATATCTTTGTATTTCCAAACCAGCCGGGGACTTTGGTGGTAAATATGATGATCCTACTACTAATTGGAAAGAGGATGCCAGAGATGATAATGTAAGGGATTGTGGATGGGTTAATAGAGCATGGAGAGGAAACATTTAAACAAATAACTTGGATACATTTCATCACCAATATAGACAGAAATAGGGTACATGTGTTTATTGTATATTTCAAAAACAGAAATAAATAACGACTTAATATCAATTTCAGCATTAAGATTAGTAAAATTTGACGAATCATCACCTTTTATTAAAAGCACCAGTATTCGTTAAGTACAAAGAAAGGCGTGTATGAAAAACAACAGATGGAGGGTACCAGTATATCGGGACCATGATTCAGAAGATTGTCTACTCTCCTTACGGACTATTCAAACTTGCGAGAAGGCTTACTGTTAGCTGGTGTTATTACTTCTTAGTAAACTAAAGCAAGCTTATTGTTAGGTACTAAGTTTCAATTTGTTAAGATCCTCAGAAGAAGAGTAACGATGTACATATTAGTAATTAAATTCTTAATTATATAAGCTTGCTAATTATCACCTTTTTATTAAATAGATGAATCTACTAGTATCTTCTTTAAGTTCCTTTCAATGGTTTTGATTGAAATATTGAAATATATGATTATATCATTTTGCAATACTAAGATAAATTACTAGATAACGAATCACGTGCCGATAAGTACGTGATCTCACTCTGTATTAGTTTAGTCACCCACCGATAAAGGCCCATAATTTATTTTTTACGGCACTTTAAAGATTTTGAGTCATAATAATAAAAAATTTATATAATCAAATCTAGAGGAACAATAATTGGCTGGCGGTAAGGATGTTATATGATAAATATATACGAACAATATTTTTGAATCAATTCTTCTAATCATATTTTGAAAAATTTTTCACTATCGTTTAATTGATATATTCATTCTTTTCAAGAGATTGTATTACTGGTAATAGTCCTATTTGTTCAGTTTGATAAAACCATGTTGAGAGCCAGACATTCAATTAATAGACTTGGAGGTAGGATATCTCAAGGTCGTACATTAGCTACTCAAGTTAATCTTCAAGATTATCATGTACCTCCAGAATTCCAACCAAGAACCCCACCTTATGCCAAATTACTTAATAACTTGGCTACTGTCAAGAAGATTGTCAATAATCAACCATTAACCTTGGCCGAGAAAATTTTATATTCTCATTTGGTTAATCCAGAAGATGATTTTTCATCAAGTCAAGGTAATATTGCCAATATTAGAGGATTACAATATTTAAAATTAAATCCTGATAGAGTAGCCATGCAAGATGCCTCTGCTCAAATGGCTCTTTTACAATTCATGACATGTGGTATGGCATCTACTGCTGTACCTGGATCCATCCATTGTGATCATTTGATTGTGGGGAAAGATGGGGCTGATACTGATTTAATTAAATCAATAGCTACCAATAAAGAAGTATTTGATTTTTTACAAAGTTGTGGTGAAAAATATGGTATTCAATTTTGGGGTCCTGGATCAGGTATAATTCATCAAATCGTATTGGAAAACTTTTCTGTTCCTGGTTTAATGATGTTAGGTACTGATTCTCATACTCCAAATGCTGGTGGATTAGGTGCTATAGCCATTGGTGTTGGTGGGGCTGATGCCGTGGATGCCTTGACTGGAACACCTTGGGAATTGAAAGCTCCCAAGATTTTGGGAGTCAAATTAACGGGCCATTTATCTGGTTGGTCTTCTCCAAAGGATGTAATTACGAAATTGGCTGGTGTCTTAACCGTTAGAGGAGGTACTGGTTATATTGTTGAATATTTCGGTGAAGGTGTTAAATCTTTATCATGTACTGGTATGGCCACTATATGTAATATGGGTGCTGAAATAGGTGCCACCACTTCTACTTTCCCATATCAAGATGCTCATAGAAGATATTTGATTCAAACTGGTAGAGAACCAATAGCTGAAGTTGTTGATCAAGTTCATAAAGAAACAAATTTCCTTGCTGCAGATGAAGGTGCCGAATATGATAAAGTTGTTGAAATTAATCTTTCTGAATTGGAACCTCATGTTAATGGTCCATTTACCCCAGATTTATCAACCCCTATTTCTAAATTCGGTGCAAAAACTCAACAAGAAGGTTGGCCACTGACTGTCTCTGCCGGTTTGATCGGATCCTGTACCAATTCATCTTATCAAGATATGTCTCGTGCTGTTTCAATTATTAAACAAGCTGAAGCTGTTGGATTAAAACCAAAAATCCCATTTTTCGTTACGCCTGGATCAGAACAAATCAGAGCCACGATTGAAAGAGATGGATTAATAGATACATTTGAGAAAAACGGAGCTATAGTGTTGGCCAATGCTTGTGGTCCATGTATTGGTCAATGGGACAGAACCGATGTTCCTAAAACTTCCAGTGAAACCAATGCCATTTTCACCTCATTTAATAGAAATTTCAGAGCTAGAAATGATGGGAACAGAAATACTATGAATTTCTTAACTTCTCCAGATATGGTTACTGCTATGATTTATAGTGGTGATATGAATTATAATCCCGTAACTGACTCGATTAAATTGGATAATGGTGAAGATTTTAAATTCCAAGCTCCTCAAGGTGATGAATTACCAAATCAAGGGTTCATTAGAGGTAGAGAAGAGTTTTATCCTGTAGCCAACCCACAAGCCGATGCCAGTGTCCAAGTAAATGTATCACCTGAGTCTGATAGATTACAATTGTTGGAACCATTTGAAGCTTGGTCAGGTGAAGAATTATCAACGACTGTATTGTTAAAGGTTGAAGGGAAATGTACTACAGATCATATTTCTGCCGCTGGTGCTTGGTTGAAATATAAAGGTCACTTAGAAAACATCTCCAACAACACATTGATTGGGGCCGTTAATAAAGAAACAGGTGAAGTCAATAAAGCCTATGATTTGAATGGAGATCAATATGGTATTCCAGAACTTATGATCAAATGGAAAGAAGATGGTAGACCATGGGTAGTAGTAGCCGAACATAATTATGGTGAAGGATCAGCAAGAGAACATGCTGCCTTATCACCAAGATTCCTTGGTGGTTCTATACTTTTAGTCAAATCATTTGCTAGAATCCATGAAACTAACTTGAAAAAACAAGGTATGTTACCATTAACTTTTGCCAACGAAGCTGATTACGATAAGATCTCATCGGGTGATGTATTAACCACTCTTGACTTGCAAGATATGGTGGCTAAGGATGGGAACAATGGTGGAGATTTAAATATTAAAGTTACCAAAAAAGATGGTTCTTCATTTGAAATCTTGGCCAAACATACCATGTCTAAGGATCAAATTGAGTTTTTCAAAGCTGGTTCTGCCATTAATTATATTGGTAACCTTAAAAAACAACAACAACAACAACAATAAGCATAAGTAAAAGCACAATAAGTATCATAGGTTTAAACTTTTATTTCAATTCTCTAGCATTCTACACATTAATATATATTATACACAAGTATTCAAAACAGTACACGCTACCTGTGAGCCAATAGCGATGAAAGGTGTTAGACAGGAGTAAAATACATAATATACTAATTTAATAAAATTGATGAGTGTGTATTAAAAGTAAATAAAAGATGAGCATAAAGTAGTTTGATCAACTTTCTTCTTTTTTTTAAGGGTGTTTTTATACTTTAATTAAAAGAAATAGAAAACATTCGTAGTAAGAACCTAGAGGCAAGCAATCAAACAAACAAGTAGAGACAAGAAGAAAAGGATCTAAAAGTAATAGTTATCAACTTGTTCCTTTAAACGATGAAATGAATAATAAAAGATAAGAATAAGAATAAGAAGAAGTATAACAAAATAGAATCGGAATAAAGAAGTGTTGATGGTTTTATATTTTATTAATGCAAAGAAATGTAAATAAAAACAATTCATGTTCAAGCATCAATTAAGTCATGGTTTTTATCAGCATCTTCTTCTTCATCATCTTCTTGCTCTCTTTCTCTTTCATAGAACTCAGTCAAGATCTTAGGACTAATTCTATTCAATAATTCCTTTGGATAGATTCTTAATAATGACCAAGCTTGATCTAATGATTCAAAAATACTTCTGTTTTCATAAGCACCTTGAGAAATAAAGTTTCTCTCAAACTTTTCCAAGAATTCCAATGATAATTTATCTTCAGTTGATAAAGCTTCTTCACCAACAACAGCCTTCATGGCAGCAGCATCTCTACCAATGGCATACTTAGCATATAATTGATTGGAAACATCACCATGATCTTTTCTAGTCATACCTTCACCAATGGCGGATTTCATTAAACGAGATAAGGATGGTAAGACATTGATAGGTGGATAAATACCTCTATTATGTAATTGTCTATCGATTGAAATTTGACCTTCGGTAATATAACCAGTTAAATCAGGAATTGGATGGGTGATATCATCATTAGGCATAGTCAAAATAGGAATTTGAGTAATGGAACCATTTCTACCTTCAACTCTACCAGCTCTTTCATAAATAGTAGATAAATCGGTATACATATAACCTGGGTAACCTCTTCTACCTGGGACTTCTTCTCTAGCAGCAGAGACTTCTCTCAAGGCATCAGCATAAGAAGACATATCAGTCAAGATGGTCAACACATGTCTTTCAGTTTGATAGGCCAAGTATTCAGCAGTGGTTAAAGCTAAACGAGGAGTAATAATTCTTTCAATAGTTGGATCATTGGCCAAATTTAAGAATAAGGTGGTTCTTTCCAATGAACCATTTTCTTCGAAATCTTGTTTGAAAAATCTAGAAGTTTCTAAATTAACACCCATAGCAGCAAACACAATGGAGAAATTATCTTCATGACCATCATGAACATCCTTGGTAGGTCTAACCAAACCAGCTTGTCTACAAATTTGAGCAGCAATTTCATTATGAGGTAACCCAGAGGCGGAGAAAATAGGAATCTTTTGACCTCTAGCAATGGAATTCATGGTATCAATGGCTGAAATACCAGTTGAAATCATTTCTTCAGGATAAATACGAGCAAATGGATTAATGGGAGAACCATTAATATCCAAATAATCTTCAGCAAAAATCTTTGGACCTTTATCAATTGGTCTACCGGAACCATCAAAGATTCTTCCCAACATATCTTCAGAAACTGGGATTTTCAAGTTTTCACCTGTAAATTCAACTCTGGTTTTCTTGACATCAATACCTGAAGTCCCTTCGAAAACTTGGACAATGGCCTTGGTACCTCTGACTTCCAAGACTTGCCCTTGTCTGATGGTTCCATCGGGCAAGGTCAAGTTAACAATTTCATTATAACGAGGGAATTTGACATTATCCAAAATAACCAATGGCCCATTAACCCCTCCAACGGTATTATAGTTAATTCTAGGCTTAATCTTAAACCCTTGGGTTACAGCCTTCTTGTTTAATTCAAACAATTCTTTATCAGAGAGAACCATTGTGGATGATTGTGTGATGCTGATGCAAGTTGATTGAGATGTGTATCGATCCTTTTGACTTGTGTCTTCTATCAATTGAATTAAAATTAGGAATTAGAATTCAGCGATAAGATGATGGGCCCTCCTCCTCGTCCTACTACCAAAATTTCGATTTCGCAGAATTCTGAGAATCCAATTTAAAATTTCTGAACGACACACGCCTATTTGTCTATTTCTTAGAGATGAGATTTACACAGGGAAGCATGACAAGATTTACACGCATGTATTAAATATGTATATATATAAATATCAATTTTGCAGTCCTAAGATCTTACTTACAAAGTCCCAATCTTCATATTGAGGCTTCTCATGACTTAATCGAAGATCACTAAGGTTGAGGTCTTGAAGATATGACGGCGTCGACGATCTTCTTCTACCAGAAGTTGCTGTTGTAGCTGGCGTTTCTGCCGAAGTAGCTGTGGCTGCTGTAGAAGTTGACGGTTTCTTACCAACGTTATTTGCCGACTCTTTGATATTTTGAGATACAAGTTGAGCCAATTCTTCCAAACTCATTAATGAAGTCGAGATATCTTCTTCAAGTAATGGTATTTTAATGAAACTTGAATCTTCTAGGTTGATAATCACCTGAAACATCTTTTCGAAATCACATGTTTTGATGATATTCATAGACCCCATCCCAATCAATAAGAAGAAGATTTGGAAATTGTAGATGATTTTCAGAACGAAAAATACAAACTGCATGAATTCTTTCTTGGAGAGTTGACTAAACGGTTTCTTAAGTATTTTATGTGGAATGATGACTTTCTTCCTTGTAGTTGTTGGAGCTTGTATTTGTACGTGTGCTTGAATATTATTATTATTATTATTATTACTATTATTATTATTATTATTACTATTATTATTGTTGTTGGTATTCTGTTGACTAGTTACCGTGGATGCATTAGTGAGAGGGGTTATTGGAGCTGGTGAGGATGAATTACTGCTTTGTCGATTATTATTCAAAATACCATCAACATCTCGATTGGGAGATCTCTGCATCAGGGCTCTTCTTTGATTATTCAAAGATTTGGAAGAAAGTGGTAAAACAATCTGATTATCTAATTTCACCACTTTTTCAATATTGGCATTGATTAATTGTTTCTCCTCTTCTTGTTTCGTAGTATCCACCGACACATTTTCATCGTGACCTTCTTCTACTTCTGGCGTACCTCTTATTTCATTTTCCTTCAATTTTATTGAATTGAAAAACAATGAGGTTGGTAATGTCTGGTTCAACTCGGAAAGGTATGGTAAATCAATTTCAAAAATTAATGTGAGATGTTTCTGAAGAATGATCAAGTTTTCAAAAAATTGATTAATGTTCAAGATATTATAATTCAAAATATGATTAATTCGAAGGATTTTTTGATTGACAAACATAAATGAACCTCTATCATCCTTAGAAAACATAAACTCCCGAAGTACGATCAAGTTGCGATACTGGAACTTAATGGCTTGTCGTTCAACATCTCGTATTTTCTTGGATTTATATTCTAGTACACTTGCATCAATAGACTCAAGTTGGGCTGCAAATTGAGCATTTAATGTTTGAGTTATGGATTCAAGGTCCATATTAAATTTTTTCATACTAATATTAGTCTCAATCACTTCATTGGATATTCTTTCTATGCTGGCTTGAACGTATCTGATTGATCTATTGAGGGCATGAACTTTCATCTTTAGGTTGATTGATTTTAGTTTATTTAATTGAATGGATAAGGCAATGATAGCTTGGATGGATACTTTTTGAATTCCTCTTCCATCAGAATTGATATTATTATTGATCGACATATTGTATAAGTCAATCACATCTTGTAGGGTTCTACCACTTTGTAGTAGTTTAACTAATTCAAAGATATTATTGATTAAAGCCTGACTTAGCTTATGAAGTTTATCCATCTTAGAAACCTTGTCTTCTAGTTCCGATACTTCTTGATCCATATGGCTTTTAGTCTCAACAAGAGGAAAGTTTGATTTTTGTTGTTGTGGAGTAATACCATTTACACCTCCTGTACTTATTTTGGTGGTGGTTGGTTTATGGGTAGTAGTTGCAGCAGCAGTAGTAGTAGTAGTAGTCATAATATTATTGTTATTATTGTGATTCTTATCTGGTCGTATTAGATTATGTTGAGGTTTGGGAGGACTTCCCTTTAGTAGAATGGTAGACATATTTCTCAATCATAGACATATATATTTCATGGGGATATACTGATAATGAATCAAATAGTTTAAAAGGTAAATGGAATCTAAAGAAAGTGTACTGATATGTCTCTCTGTGAGAGGGATCAGTCAATTGGTTAACACACGCCCCAAATAAACTCACTCCATAGTTAAACAAATATGGTATTAACAGTCGGGCTTTTATTTAACAATAAATCCTGTATATAAACACTCCCAGCCGTTCTCTGTGTGTCTTTTCATAGTTAAAGGAAATTTATAATAATTAGCAAAGCAATATACCATTGAACTTTCTTTCCTATGATTAAAGTCTTTTGATCATGAAAGTAATACAAATCACATATTGACTACTGCTACACTACTACCCACAAATTAATCACACCATACAAATGGCATCTATTCTACTCAAGAGATCTTCAACGCTGACTCAATTGGATCTCAAAAAACCCATCAATGATAATAACCCCATTAGAATTGCTTTATTGGGTGGACCCAAATCAGGTAAAACATCAATTATATCTAAATTATCCATGGGGAACTTTAGAGATACATACTACCCCACCCATCAGATTCAACCTATTCTTTTCCAATTCAATTCCTCATCAATCCTTGCTACTTCCATCCTTGATGGAAATGATTGTGACAAGACTTTGGCAAAACTCACACATCTCCCCAATATAAATCTTAGCTCGGTTGTATATGATTCATATTCAAAATCTTCTTCTTCGTCATTATTAACATCATCATCATCATCGTCTGTGAAGAAACTACAATCTAATCAAGACCATTCAAGTCGGAGTGTAACTATAAATTCCAAGAACCCTTATTACTTATCTTATTCCCTAAAGGAAGACACTGGTTCCAGTTCTCATCATATAACTCCAATATTAGTGGAACTAATAGATACTCCAGCCTTTGATCCTGAATTAGTAATACCATTCTTAGAAGCATCACTATATATTCAACTAGATAAAGATATTTTACATAATTTAGCCAATGAACCAAGGAAAGCAGTATCAACCAACCCACTCTTGGTTGCAAGTGGAGCTAGCGAGTTGAATGGAAATATTGATGGATACTTTTTTGTTTATAGTGCCGTACCATCACTCAACCTACCGGCATATGAAGAAATCGCCAGTTCTGAATCAAATAGCAGTACCAATAGTAGTCATCATAGCAATAGTAATAATATTCCAGATATCTTGAAACATCATCATGAGTCAGACGAAATCCCTACTCTTGATGAAGTCCCCGGTGACAAGACGTTCAACTTGTTATCGATCATGAAGGGAGCTTTGGACGAGGCTTGGAGGGAGTATTATACATTCCAAAGACGATGGAAACAAGGTAAGGAACTGGATATTTTCTCCCTCAAGGCAGCATTGAAGAATATATGGTCAGACCAGAATTTGTTAGGTGATGATTCCTTGAAACACGAACTCAAGAGTGATATCACCTTGGTTCCCAATTCGAAGAATCCAGCCGATCCAGAATGTCCACCGCCTATCTGGGTGATATGTACCCATTTGAATAATCCCTTGGCATCACCTAAATTGATTGAAAATGGCCAGAAGACTGCCAAAGTTTGGAAATGTGGATTTATAGGAATAGATAATACTAATGAAAGTATTGATGAAGTATTGGCTTTAATAATTAAGGAAATAACTGAACGGAAAAAGTTACAACGGGCTAGAAAAAAGTAAATTAAAGTAGAGTAGGGCTAGACTTTTAAAATAATATATATATATATTCTAATATAGTATACGTACATAAGTAAATGACATAGTTAAACATAATGATGAAAAAACACGAATAAAACAAACTAGGTTTTATTCTCTAGTTTGGTAAAAGAGTAGGCATATAAAGAAATAAAATCAAAAACAAAAAACCAACCAACCTAAGCAAACCTTAAACCTTAAACTTAATCTTATCTAATTTTAGTCTAATCGAACGACTAGATGACAGGTGAAGTAGCTACTCCCAATTCTGAATCACCTTGACCATAATATAAAAACCATTTCCCCTTGAACTGAACAATCCCCTCACAGAACACAACCTTATTGACCTGACCTTCAACTTCATTTTTTTGTTCTGGTTTTAAAAATGGTTTTTCCAATCTTGCCACAGGACCTTCATGAATATGATCATAATCAACCAACATTTGACTAATGGTATATGTATCTTTAGCAAGATCCTTACTACCGAGTGTACATGCATTATACACCAAGATCCATTCATTTTTACCATTATCTAATTTAATGGGTGCAGGTCCTGCCTCAATTAATTTGGTCTCTGTATAGAAACGACCTTCTGCAAAGACATCTCCATGATATGTATTATTTGTCACTTGCCAATGGACTAAATCCGCCAGTTCAGCAAGGTAAAGGCCACTATCACCCCAAATCATATAATATTTACCATCCTTATTCTTTTCCGTGAACACAGCACCTGATTTCAGCCATTCATGACGCATCATCAATTGTTTATCATGAGTATCATCATTGGCAAGGTCTGACCAATAGGGAGATACAAACGAAGGGTACTTGGTCCAATGATACAAGTCCTCTGAAGTGGCCACACATAAACGGGCATAATGAGTATCATAAGCAGTATAAGTGACAATAAATAATTTGGAGATAGGATCTCTTACAATTCTTGGATCTTCAACACCTCCACCAAATTCCCATGGTTCAGTAGCACTAATGATAGGTTTAGGATATTTCTTGAATGTATAACCATCTTCAGACCATGCTAAACCCACCGATGATAATTTAGCTGCATTTTGAGCTCTATATAATAAAAACACCAAATCATCAATAACTATAGCAGTGGCATTATATAAATAGGCACTTTCAAATTCCACGTCTGGATCGGGGGTTAGGACGGGGTTATTGGCGTATTTGGTAAATGGACCAATGGGGAATGACCGGGGTGCTTTATAGTTCTTGTCACCACTGACTGAGTCTCTTGAAATCTTAGGAAATTGCATGTTTATTATTATTTAAATGTGTATGTGTGTTATGTATATTTATAACCATAGGGAGACTTTTTATGGGGTAAAAACAGGTTTGTCATAAAACGTTCGGGGTCGTGTACCAGTAAATCCATTTTATTTTAATTTCTCATACATTTTTTTACCAATTGCCATTTTTCTCCTTCTGGAAACAAAGATAAAAAAAATTTAGTAAAAGATAAAGTCGAATTGGGGTTTATATATATTTGTTAGACACATAGAACAAAACTAGACACATACCATTTCATCCAAACCTTCCTTCCTCCACTCACACACATATACATACACACACACGTTAAGGATGGGTCAATTGTTGTCACATCCAATTGAGGATAAGGAGATAACGTATCATTCACATGAAACAATAACGTATTGTATTGGATCCATGCAGGGGTATCGGACCACAATGGAAGATGCTCATGATGTTAAGGTCAATGAGGATGAATCATTGGCGGTGTTTGGGGTGTTTGATGGACATGGAGGTAAGATATGTTCTGAATATTTGAGTAGACACCTTGTTGATTCCTTATTTAAGAAATTAAATAACAAACATAATCAAAATAATAATAATCAAAATAATAATCAAAATATAATAAATGAATACACACGAATAACTAAGGATATATTTTTTAAAATAGATCATGATATATCAGACAATTCCGAATTAAATAATTGTGGATCGACCGCCATTACCACATCCATTATAGATCATCGATATTTAGTAGTGGCAAACACGGGAGATTCACGATGTATCTTATCATTAAATGGTCAACCCAAAACTTTATCATTTGATCATAAACCAATCATTATGAATGAACGAGTTCGTATTGAAAATAGTAATGGCTATATTAAAAACAATCGAATTAATGAAATCTTGGCGTTATCAAGAGCATTTGGGGATTTTAAATTCAAATTACCATATATTGATAGTCCTCGTAATGACTATATAAATAAAAATAAGAAATATTTCAAGAATGATTTAGTCCATTTACCACCTGAATTATTTCAAGTAACTGTTGAACCTGAATTAATGATATTTGATTTGGAAATTGCTGCTAGAAATCTACAGTCATCACCTGAATTCCTTGTGATGGCATGTGATGGGATTTGGGATTGTTATAAGAATAAAGATTTGATTAATGTTATAAGGCATAAGATTTCAACAGGTTGGAAATTGAATAAAATTATTGAATTTATCTTACATGATTGTTTAATGATGGCCAACAATTATACGGGGATTGGGTTTGATAATATGACGATTATTATTATCGCCTTGCATAATGGAAGTAATATGGATGATTGGTATGAATCAATGAAACAAAAGATACTTAGAGAAAAGGGATTAGCATAAGACTCATATGATTGATTTATTATTATTATTATTATTATTATTATTATTATTTATCAATCCATCCATCAATCCATTCGTTAATTCTCATTAATTTAGTCATATATACATATTCAGATAAATTTGCTAGGTGGAAGTACAGTCTATTTAAATTTATTTTAAGTTACATTACTTTATCTTATACTTATTTATTTTCTTACTTTATTTTATACTCCACATTACTTTAGTTAATTATAGAATTGAAGACTATCCGGGGGTTAATCTAGTCTTCTACTAATCTATTTATCTATATATCATCAAATACAATACTTATATATCTTAGCCTTATTTTTGGCTGAAGATATACACACTACCAAGATATTGTTGTTTGTAGAATCATTTTATTTTTTATTTTTGGCTATAGTCATTTAGGAAAGGTGTGATGCATCGCACTCCTCTTAACCTGATTGAAGATGGAACTATAGGTAAGCCAGCCTCTTGTAGTCTCATTTCTTACTGTAACAGATATTGAGTAGTCCAAGGTGTATTATATAGAATATATCACACATATATAGAGGTATGTATAGTATATAATAAATCATCCTTTTTAATTTCATCCATTATATTACGTGTAAAGTTTTGCATCTACTTTTTTTTTTCAGTTGTTAACCCAACTGGTAGCATCTCGCAATCATACACCTCTCTTAAAGAAAATCATTCGATACATTATAATTGGATCATATAACAAAAATAAAAATAATACTTTTAAATATCACAATATCATAAATATTTATTTTGATTTTTTGATTTCTTTCTATTCATCAATACTTTTCAACCCTTTTATTCATTTCCAATTCTTTATTATTAAGGGTCTAATCCATGTTCAGCAATAATACCTATCATCATTAGACGACGAAGAATATTTTTTCCCCCCCACCCTGTAACATAAGGAATTTTCACACCCATCTCAAAACTGATCTAGGATATCCCTTGTTACACGTCACATTTACATTTATATTACACATCTATTCTTCTGAACTTTACTTATTCCCTTCTTTATACACATCATATCATCCAACTTTACATCCATCCATCAATTCATCCATCTAATCCTTTTAACCCACGCTCAATTCTCCAACTTATTCTCATCATCCTACTTCCTCCATGACTGATATAGAGCAACCATATCAAGACCCTATCATAAGACTAATCCAGGATCCTAACTTAAATAGAGATAAACAAAAGTCAAACCAACTAGTCACACTTATCAACCAATTCCCCCTTGCCGAACTCAAAATCTCTCGACTATGTAAACTCAGTCATACCATCTTACGAACATTAGAGAAATATAACCTTACATTCAAGAGTTGGGAATTCATTTCATTAGACTTCAATAGTGATGATCATTTCACTACACCTGATTCCAAAATCAAGAATTTCAATTATAGCGTTGCTGAAAAAGTCATTACCAAGTGTCAAGAACTTAACTTAAACTTATTACAACTGGCCATTGAAATCGATACCATCACCAAAATTTCAAGAAATCTTTCTCCCATAGAATATATGTCAGATAGTGGAACCATCCTCACATCTCTTCTCCTTCGATGTATCAAATTAAAGAACGACATGAACTCAAACGTCACAACGTCGTACCTGAAGGCACGGTTGATAATTATCGGTAAGGAGTTGGAAATGATGTTACCCGATGATGCCAGAGATGATCGAACCATCGAGTCTTATAAATCATTCATCACGAATTTATTAAAGCAGTTGAACGCAGCAATTGATGATAATGATAATGAGGCCAAGTTTGAATGTTTAGCCGTCATAAATGATTTGGAAAAGATGTTTGATGCTTATAAACTTGATAAGATGAAAGATTCAATTATAAAGCAAGTAGCTCAACAACAACAACAACAACAACAACTTCTAGATCATCATGTTTCAACTCACAAAGAAGAAACAGAAGTAGAACAGGAGGAAGAGGAAGACCTGTATTCAGATTATGGCTCAAATTCAATGTTCTCATCTACTTTATCACAGCCCCTTACGGTCCATTCAATCACCAAATTAGATAATCTGACATCTCCCCAGAGACACAATCGTCACCAAGATCTCGATTCAATGTCTTCTTCGACAATACTCCAGAAAACAACCATTACTGAGGAATTACCCTTCCTAATGGCAGCATTCAGCTCAGCAAAGACAATCGCTGAGGACGTAACACACTTTAAGGAACACGATTCTAAGGATGGAAAAGGTAACCTTAAGAAGGTAGAGGTAGTGGTGGAGTCCCAAACCAACGAGGCAGACCCCAAGATGGCAAAACATATCTTTACCCATAAACCCAACCTCCCTGACTCGTCCCTTTATGCTGAAACTTCTATCTTGCGACAACAACCCAAGTCAGCAATGGGAAGTGCAGCCGCATATATATATTCTAACACATCACTCTTATCGAAATTTGGAATCAAACCACAAGTCATTCGTACGACAGTCCCCCCTGCGAAGACTCCAGAGTTCACATCGTCATCCTCAAGTAAGGCAAATAGAGCAATTCTTGGTTCCGTTAATCTCCTAGATGAATTGGTAGAGGATGAGGAAGAGGGTGATGATCATGATAAAGAAAACAAAACTAACAGGCATAGTGGTACGCCCTTGACGAAGGCTAATTTAGATAGTCACACTTCAGTACAAATGGCTGAAGAAGCAAGTTTGGTTGACCATAATATTGATTAGTATCGTATCCATTATTTTTAATTCTCCTTTGGCATTTTTTATATTTACATTTTATTTATGTCTTTATTTTTCTTTATTTAATAGATATCTGAGTTGTTGAGTCTACGGATCTACGTCTCTTGAGTCTGATTGTCTGTATATTTTACATATATAAGTTATAGAAGCTTTTGTAAGCCTTGTGTTTTCCTTGCTGAATATTTTTTTTTGATATTGGTATAGGATAGGATAAAATAGGTGATTACTAGTAAAATTATTAGCTACCATCAATTGGTTGTTTTCTCTGTGCATTTATATAATTCCTTAACAAAACTCTCACCCCAGAAACCGGAAGTATACTTGGAGATGTAGCTGAACAACTTATCAAAGTTGATTTCTCTCTTCTCAACCGGTAAAGTCAAACTTTCCTTTATGGATGAACTCAAGTCTTCAATGTTCCATGGGTTGACTATTGTGGCTCCATTCAACGATTGTGCAGCCCCAGCAAACTCAGATAAAATCAAGACCCCCTTGTTCTCCTGTTGGCATGCGATATATTCATAACTCACCAAGTTCATACCATCTCGGGTCGAACTGACAAGACACACGTCAGAAACATGGTACAAACTGATCAATTCATCAAATGGAATCGACTTGTGCATATAATGAATGGGAACAAACTCGACTGTCCCGAATCTACCATTGATTCGACCCACTAATTCATTGACTGACGCTCTAAGATTCTGATATTCTTCAACATCTCCACGAGAGGGAACAGCCACTTGGACCAAGACAACTTTGCCAACCCATTCTGGATTCTCCGCCAAGAACACTTCAAACGCGTGAAATTTCTGAGGAACACCCTTGATATAATCCAATCTATCAACACCAACTATTATCTTGACATCTTCGAATTTTTTCTTCAACTGCTTTATTCTACTAATGACATTGTCTTTCTTCAAATCTTCGGTGAATTTATCAACATCAATTCCAATGGGGAACGCAGTCACACTGATAGACCTGCCCTTATATTCAATACCATTGGGTACGGTTTTAACATCATCTTGAATAATACGAGAAACAGAACTTAAGAAATGTCTGGCATAATCATAAGTATGGAATCCAATCAAATCACAACTTAAAACCCCTTCCAAGATTTCCTTTCTCACAGGTAAAATCCTATAGATTTCAGATGATGGGAATGGAGTATGTAAAAAGAATCCAATTCTAATATTTTTCTTAGTGGTACCAATTTCTTCTCTTAACATTTGAGGTAAAAGCATAAGATGATAGTCATGCACCCAAATCATATCGTCATCATTGACTTGAGATGCAATCTCAGTGGCAAACTGCCTATTGGCTTCAATATAGGCTCTCCAGGCATTCTCATCGAAATTCATTTCACCAGGATGATAATGAAACAACGGCCATAAAATACTATTGGAAAACCCATTATAATGTAAGTCAGCAATTACATCACTTAAGAAAATAGCAGTACAATTGAACTTTTCTAGTAAATCCTTGTTTACTCTATCCTGCTCATCATCAGGAACTTCTAAACCTGGCCATCCAAGCCATTGAAACTCAGTTGACTTCTTTAAACCTTGTAAAGCAGTCACCAATCCACCTGATGACATTGAATAACTATAGCTCTTATCTTCAGAACGTTTGATCGTCACTGGTAAACGGTTGGATACAACCAATACTTTGCCATTGACTCCCATAATTATCGTTTATATCTATTTATGGTTAACCGAATGAAATCAAAAGTAAACAATAAAATAGAAAAGCAATTGAAAACCATTGAAGTGGGAATCGTAAAACTACCAGGGGGTGGGTGTAGCAATACTAACACATTTATATGTGATCTATATACAGGTCATTCCCAACTTTAAGCTGGTACAGTAATGGGAGCACCTGATGGTACCCGATTAGGAAGTCTAGGTTTTTTTATTTTCTCCCCTGTTCTTTTTTTGGTGGTGTGTCTCTCTTCTATCAAATCGAAAAATACTAAAAAAAAAAGTGTACAACCGTGTTCAATGGAATCAATTAGAGCAACAGTTTCTTCTTTCAATAACAGTAATAATAGATTTCAATTGGATAGGAAATGTACAATCCTTATGGAAACGCTGCTCAAGATCAGCAACTGCAATTCATAGCACAACAGAACTTACAACATCCACAGCCTCAACATGCTGGCTTCCAACAACAACAATACAATAATCCACAACAAGCTTCCAACGCCCATCCACAGGGTAATTCGTCTGCATATACTTCATTCTTAAATGATCCAGCTACCTCATTGGCCAGCCTGTTTGCTAGAAGTGGGTTTGAACAATCCAATCAATATATTCAACAAAATTTCGGATCCTTCATACCCACTGGTACTAATGATTTGAAATACTATTTCCAAGTTAGTAATTCATACGTGATAAAAAAGATCTTTTTGGTGTTGTTTCCTTATCGTAATAAGAACTGGAGTCGTTTAAGTTTACAAGATGTCACTGGAGATTCGGCTTCTTCCAATTCACAACAATATGCCCCACCTCATCTTGACGTGAATGCACCTGATTTATATATTCCCTTGATGTCATTCGTCACGTATATATTATTATGGGCTTCCTTTCAAGGGTTAAAGGGGGACTTCCATCCTCAACTATTTGGGTACTTGTCATCCCAGACTCTTGCATTTTCCGTACTAGATATCACTATCTTCAAAGTCGGATTATATTTGTTAAATTGTTCATCACAAAGTTCATTATGGGATTTGGTGAGTTTCTCCGGTTACAAATATGTGGCCATCATTGTGTTATTATGTTGGAAACATCTTATAAGTGATGGTTGGTTAACCTACTATCCAATTGTGATTGCATTCATTGCAAATTTGGCAGTTTTCCTTATGAGATCCTTGAAATTCTTAGTATTACCAAACTTATCAACGGGGACTACTACCATTACGTCCAACCAAAGAAGAATCAGAGTTCAATTTTTGTTCGTATATTCTGTCATTGTTCAAGGTCTCATTATTTTGTTCATGAGCAGATAAAGTTTGGTTTTAATTTAATACTGTTTTATACAATTCCCTTAATTATAGCCTACAATATTACAAAATTATAATATTAGATTAATTTATTACAACGCAAGTGTATTTCAAGCTACAATGCCAGCAATTGTTTCTTGTTTCAACCAGATCGCCACCCTTCTCTTCATAGTAGATTTATTCATCTTATTTGCTACTTCTCTCCTAAACTGATCCATGGCTTGGTTTGCTTCCCAATAGTATACCGTTTAACTTACCAACACAACAGCCAACCAACCAACCTTCATTCATAATATGAATAATGTTACTGGAGTTGCAACCTATCACCTAACACCAAATATTTTGTGTCACGTCACATCAACTTGAAATCGAAAAGTTACACAAAACCTTTAACAGTGGTTTAAAAAAAAATCAAGACGCGTTTGATGGCCCTAATATAATTTGGAGTAAACAGGTTTTAAAATACTTACCTTCAAATATTGATAGTATACAAAAGCTTCATATTACAAGAGAGTTATTCTACTTGCTATACGATTGAATCCTTCAGTAGTATATGATAAATGTCCAGTCGACCCGGTTTTAAAGGATCTAGCTCTGCTAGGTTTGTCAAGAATAAGGTAAACACCGAATTCAAAATCAGAAATAATGATAGTAATGTTGATCCATATACTGCTAACAACCCCATGCTTAATGATTCTATACTGAAGAAAGAATTAGTTGCTCGGGTTGATGAATTGGATTCCCTAATGGGATTCACTAGATTGGAAAACGGAGAAAACGATGGACTGAAACCAAGGAAAGGTTGGTTAATTAATATGCATTCAACTACCATACCATCAGAGGACTACTTAACTGGTTATTCTGGTGTAGACTATTATTTCTTAGATGAAGAAGGCGGTTCTTTCAAAGTAACTTTACAATTTGATCCATATTTCTTTCTAGATATAATTCCTGGTTACGAATCGGAAGTCGAAGAGTGGTTAAGAAAATTCTTAGAATCAACTAGTATAAAAGTCATAGGTCGAGAATTGAAAGAAGATTTAGCATTGCCCAATCATTTAGTTGGTCTCAAAAAGAATTTAATCAAGTTAACATTCCATAACGTTCAAGATCTTCTAACAGCTAGAAGATTGCTTGCTCCCATAATCAAAGATAATCAAATGAAGAAAGAATCTAGAGATGTCTACTCAGTGGTTAATAACAATAATAACAATAGCATAGCTGACGCTGCCAGCCCTTCCACATATGTTGATGACATGAAAGAATATGATATGCCTTATCATGTTAGAGTTTCAATTGATAAAAACATTCGAGTAGGTAAATGGTATGACGTATATGTTAAGCATCAAGAAGTATCATTAATCGAAGATAAGGAGAATATTGCTTTTGCCGATCCAGTAGTTTTGGCATTTGATATAGAAACCACAAAGGCTCCATTAAAATTCCCGGATGCAAAAATAGATCAAATTATGATGATATCGTATATGATAGATGGAGAAGGTTTTTTAATTACAAACCGAGAAATCATTTCTGAAGATATTGATGACTTCGAATATACCCCTAAGCCAGAATATCCAGGGCTATTTACTATATTTAATGAACCAGATGAAAAACATCTCTTAATTAGGTTTTTTGAACATATAAGGGATGCCAAGCCAACAGTTATAGCGACCTTTAATGGTGATTTCTTCGATTGGCCATTTGTGGAAACAAGAACAAGATTTCATGATATGGATATGTTTGATGAAATTGGATTTGCAAAAGATAATGAAGGTGAATATAAATCAAAATATTGTGTTCATATGGATTGTTATAGATGGGTTAAAAGAGATTCTTATTTACCCCAAGGTTCACAAGGTTTAAAGGCAGTCACCACAGTTAAGTTAGGTTATAATCCAACTGAATTGGATCCAGAATTAATGACTCCTTATGCCTACGAAAAACCACAATTATTATCTGAATATTCCGTTTCTGATGCTGTGGCAACGTATTATTTGTACTACAAGTATGTTCATCCATTTATTTTCTCATTATGTACTATTATTCCATTGAACCCAGATGAAGTTTTAAGAAAAGGTACCGGTACCTTATGTGAAATGTTATTGCTGGTTCAAGCATACGAAAATAATATCTTATTGCCAAATAAACATAGTGATCCCGTTGAACGGTTTTATGACGGTCATTTGTTAGAATCTGAAACCTACGTCGGTGGTCACGTTGAATCATTAGAAGCGGGTGTGTTCAGAAGTGATTTAGAGAATGATTTCAAAATAGATCCAACTGCCATTGACGAATTAATACGTGACTTACACAATTCAATCAAGTTTTGTGTTGAAACTGAAAACGGTAAGAAATTTGAAGACGTTGAAAACTTCGACGAAGTATATAATGAAGTTAAAAATCAGTTACTAGCCTTAAGAGAAAACCCCACCAGAAAGGAGAAACCATTGATTTATCATGTTGATGTGGCTTCTATGTATCCCAATATCATGACTTCGAATAGATTACAACCTGATTCCATGAAAACCGAAGAAGATTGTGCAGCATGCGATTTCAACAGACCTGGTAAAAATTGTGATAGAAGACTTCCCTGGTCATGGAGAGGTGAGTATTATCCCGCTGAGATGAATGAATACAATATGATCAAAAGAACCCTACAAAATGAAACTTTCCCTGCTGCTAAGCATTGGTTACCTCCTAGAAGTTTCGATGAATTATCTTATACAGAGCAAGCACTGTTAATCAAAAAGAGAATCAGTGACTATTCCAGGAAAGTGTATCATAGAGTCAAACAAACACAAGTCGTAACTAGAGAATCTATTATTTGTCAAAGAGAAAACCCATTTTATGTTGATACGGTTAGATCATTCAGAGATCGTCGTTATGAATTCAAAGGATTAGCAAAGGTATGGAAGGGAAAAATCTCCAAAATGGACAGAAATGATACCATTAAAAAAGATGAAGCCAATAAAATGGTTGTCTTGTATGATTCCTTACAATTGGCCCACAAAGTTATTCTTAATTCATTCTACGGTTATGTCATGAGAAAAGGTTCTCGTTGGTATTCAATGGAAATGGCAGGTATCACATGTCTTACTGGTGCAACAATTATTCAAATGGCAAGAGCTTTAGTAGAACGTATTGGTAGACCATTGGAATTAGATACTGATGGTATCTGGTGTATTTTGCCACAATCATTCCCAGAGAATTTTACCTTGAAATGTAAAGATGGTAAGAAGATCTTGTTAGAATACCCATGTTCTATGTTGAATTATTTGGTTCATGAAAGATTTACCAATCATCAGTATCAAGATTTGGCCGATCCCGCTACTTTCAAATATAAAACAAAATCCGATAATTCGATTTTCTTTGAGGTTGATGGTCCGTATAAAGCTATGATTCTTCCAACTTCTAAAGAAGAAGGTAAAGGTTTGAAAAAGAGATACGCAGTTTTCAACCACGATGGTTCTATAGCCGAAATCAAAGGTTTTGAATTGAAAAGAAGAGGAGAATTGCAATTAATTAAGAACTTCCAATCAGATATATTTAAATTATTTTTGGAAGGTGATACCTTAGAAGGATGTTATCAAGCCGTTGCAACAGTTGCAAATAATTGGTTGGATGTCTTAGATACTAAAGGTGGTATGCTAGAAGATGAAGATTTGATAGAACTTATTTGTGAAAATAGAAGTATGTCCAAAAGCTTAGCTGAATATGGTGATCAGAAGTCTACCTCAATCACAACTGCCAGAAGGTTAGGTGAGTTTTTGGGAGAAGAAATGGTAAGAGATGCAGGGTTAGCTACTAAATATATTATAAGTGCTAGGCCAATTGGTGCACCAGTAGCAGAAAGAGCTATTCCTGTGTCGATTTTTTCATCAGATAAGAAGGAATTCTTTATGAAGAAGTGGCTTAAAGATCCATCATTAACAAGCGATATTGGTCCAAGAGATGTTATAGATTGGGATTATTACAGAGAACGTCTTGCATCAGTAGTTCAGAAGATTATTTCAATTCCTGCAGCTTTGCAAAATGTGAAGAATCCAGTACCAAGAGTGCCTCACCCTGATTGGTTGCAGAAAAAGATCGCTACTCGAGAAGATTCAAAACAACAATCATCCATATCAAATTTCTTTGGAAAATCAAGTAAGAAAGAAGAACTTGAAAAAGTTGTGAAGGATATTGAAGATTTCGGTAAAATAGATGCTCCAGGACCAACTATTGGGAAGGTAACGTCTCGTAAAAGAAAAGCAGCAAGGTCTAATTTGGTTTTAGATACGGAAGAGGAAGAAAGAATTAATGCCTTTTTGAATGGTCCATGTCCATCAATGACAGAAGATTATGTAGGATTCTTACAATATCAAAAAGCCAGGTGGACACTTCAAGAAAATAATAGAGAAAGAAGAAAGAAAATATTTGGTAATAATTCTGAAACATCTCACAGGTCAACTGTTGGTGGTCTTTTTAGGAAACAAGCCGAAAATGTTGCAGGTTCCAATTGGGAAATTTTGGAATATAAGTTGGACCCAACCACGCCAGGTGACGTCAAAGTTTATGTTCTGGCTGGAAGCAAAGTCCATTCATTTACTTTTCATATACCTAAGAAAGTTTTCGCTTCGTTCAAGGCAGCAATTTCGCAAAGAAAGACGGTAACTGGTTGTGAAATCGAGAAATCAAATGCTATATTACCAAATGGCCATGATGGATCTCATTTATACAAGTTGACGATGCCTGAGACTACATTTCATAATGAATTTGCCAATGTTGACAGTTTATTACAAGATTCAAATATACTTGGTCTCTATGAAACACAAATTGGATCTGTTGAAAGAGCCATCATTGATTTAGGTAATGTGGTCAAGTTTGATGATACGAGAGTGGGATCTTTAGGTAAGGGTTTGAAAAATGGTTTCAACGTCAAAGAATTGAGTAGAATTGAAGCTACTGATTATTTGAAAGGATTCAATATGGATATTGTTTATTTGTTGCATATTGTCACCAATAGTTACGAATTCTTCACCCTATTCAAATCTTGGGATAATTCCACAGAAATGTTCATTTTGAAGCCTTCAGCCAATGCACAAGAGTTGCCATCCAATATTGACCGTATATATCATGAAATTTATGAGACAAAGAAAGATAAACTTGGAAAGTTATACAATATTATCGAATATCCAGAATCTATGAGTTTTGGCACACACTATTATCATGATAACTCGAAGCTATTCAAAAAATTGAATCAAGCGATCAGTAAAGTTAATGAAAGTAGAAGCAATAAGTCATTATTTGCCATTCAATCGCCTTATTCAGCAAGGGTTCTCAATGTGCTTAGTGCTACCAGCAATTTTCCTACAGTTAGGATGAATATCAGTGAACTCTCACTTCCTGCTGTTGGTTGGCAGTCATTGATCGCAAGACGAGCTATCAATCATTACTTTGTTTTAGCTACATGGATAAAGAATTTGATAGCTTTGTCAAGATATGGTAACGTTCCATTATGTAATTTACAGATTGAGAATTTGGGTTATTTGATTGACATAGAGTATGCAAGAAGATTAAGTCAAAATAATATTGTTCTTTGGTGGTCAGCCAATCCACTTCCTGACCACGGTGGATTCGAAATGGATAAATCTATTGATTACGAAGGTGTCGATTTTCCGGAAGTGAACAATCCAGAAATCTATGAAACTGCTTGTTTAGAAATGAATGTCAGCAATTTAACGATCAATTCAATCCTCACAAGTACTCTTATTAATGATGCAGAAGGTACAGATTTAGCTGATGATTCGGTTCAATTCGATAAGAACAATGGTTCATCAACAATAGCTGAAGATTCTTTTTCGTCATCTGCATTAACAGTATTGAGAATGATGGTGAAAGATTGGTGGGATGATGCAGTTAGAAATAACACCAATGCAGATTCCATGATGAATAACTTGGTAACTTGGGTGCAACGTAAAGAATCATACTTATATGATTACTCTTTACATTACCATGTTCACAACTTAACTACTAAGGTTCTTTTACAGTTAATTGGTGAATTCAAGAAGATGAATGCACAAGTTGTATTTGCTAATCGAAACAAGTTGATAGTCCAAACAAGTAAAGTATCCGTTGAAAACTCATATGCCTATGGTCAATATATCGTTAAAGCTGCTAGATCCAAGTCTTTGTTTAATTTCTTAGAATTGAAAATCGTCAAGTATTGGGATTTGTTGATTTGGATGGACGAATATAACTTTGGTGGTAGGTGTTGTACCCAAATCACGAATGATGACATTCAAGATTTGATACCAGAAAACCATTGGCATATCAAGAAATTTTTACCAATTATATTCAGAGAAGAATTTGAAGATTGGATTGTTATATTCTTAGACGCGTTATCGAAGTTTAAAAGTGACACATTAACAGGTGATACCCAATCTGGTACTCCTAGAGTTACCCAAATTATTCATATTCTTAAAGGTCAAAAGAAATTGGAATCCAAAGAGGCAGAAGAAGATATATTCAATGGTGTCATAGAAATTTTCAGAAAGCATTTGCAAAACAGAATAGAGAAATTGTACCATAAGCAAATCGATTCTATTATAAATCCAGAGTTTGAGAAAGAATACGAGTTTCCAAAACTTCCAGGGTCTCATTTACACATGAAGAATCCCGCATTGGAGTTAACTAAATTCTTATGTGCTGTGCTAGGTCTTTCAAGTAAGAGGAATATCGAAGTCCGCTTATTAAGGAAAGAATTGTTGACCGTGTTTGATGCAAAGGAATTCAGCAGTGAATCCATATTTAAGAATCCAAGTACTTCACTTAAGATCAACCATGTTATTTGTGATTACTGTAACTTTATTAGAGACTTGGATTTCTGTTGCGAAACAGAAGAATCTTTGTGGAATTGTTCAAATTGCCATAAGGCGTATAATAAGGTTGTGATAGAAGAGGAGTTGATTTCCCAATATAACAAGTTGCTTACAAAATTCTACAATCAAGACTTGAAATGTTCGAAGTGTCACCAAATTAAAAGTTCTAATATGAGTTTATTCTGTAAATGTTCAGGTAAATGGATTGAAGAATTAACCTTCTCAGAAGTGGAAAGGAGATTACATGTTTTTGATAATGTCTCTAAAGCATATAACTTCCAACTATTAACTGGTCTAATAGAAGGCTTTGCATAGATTTATATAAATAAAATATACAAAAATCGTATTTATTCTAAATTCAGCTAAACTAACATTTTTTTTATTTTTCAATCGCGTGTGGTAGATTTTATAAACAATATTTTATGAACCTGATCTATCAAGTGAACAACACAACATCGGGCATCAATGCTTCTAGAAGACCTAGCTATAGAGAAACTTAAGTATGAAGTAAAGAATCGCTCTACAGAGATTGAGTTGTTAAGTTCGTTTATACAGAAGGATGCTTCAATTCTGGTACCTTCATTAATCATCCATGGCTATAAGGCAATCGGGAAGAGCTTTGTTGTCGAAAAGTATTTGAAGGCACTCAATGTCAACAACTCAATTGTTAGGTGTGATGAATGTGTTACCGTTAGGGTATTACTTCAACGATGTTTTGGTAAGATAAAGTTAGATAGCGGGTTAAAGACAAATGATCAGTTGGATAAGTTGAAATTTGGTAAACTGTTGGAAAGTTTTTATGCTTTTTCAAATGCCTTGGAAACATACATGAAAAATTCATCTTATGATGAACACCATGTCTTGGTACTTGATAGATTTGACCAATGCATGGAATCAACGAATGATTTATTTAGTGGCTTCTTGAAATTGAAAGAGCTCTCGAATTTAAAGAATTTATCAATCGTATTTATTCTTTCAACAGATATACCCAAAGAAGTTGTGACAGCAACAACACCTACAATATATTTCAAGCCATATAGCGAAGACCAAGTCATAGAAATTCTACAAAGTAATCAATTTTGTTTGTTTGGTGATCAAGAATTAGATAACAGTCCAGCGAGTTATGAATTTTGGAAGCAATACACAAAGATAGTGGTAGATTTATTCTTTCCTTACACTGGATCAGATTTAAATCTTCTAATAGATATATGTACCAAGTTATGGGATAAATTCACTAAACCTGTTTTACAAGGAAGGTTTCAGCTTGTTGAATTTGTCAAAGTTTACCGAGAGAATGCAGACATGTTTACAAATGAAAATATAATAAACAATTCATCTATTCGGGATTTTCAGACATTAAAAGAAGAAAAACCAGTTTCGAATGGTAATGTGGAAGATTTACCAATCCATTCAAAATTCATATTGATAGCTTCATATTTGGCTTCATTCATAGATCAAAAAAATGATTTACACAAGTTTTCTAAAGTGAAGGCAGTGAAATACAAAAAGCGTGTTTTCAGCAATAGACAAGGTATGAAAACTTCCATAGATACTAGGCTTCTAAGTCCGGGATTTTTTGATCTTGAGAGAATGTTTGCAATATTGTCTGTCATCTACAGAAGTACTGCTCCATCACTAAATCAGCAAACGGAAATTAACCTAACTGATGATATTGCTCAAATTGAAGAGAAGAAGGATTCAGAAAGAGCCAAATTTACGCTCAGTAGAAATACGGACTTATACAGTCAGGTTGCTACTCTATTTTCTTTGGGTTTGGTCAGCAAGTCGGCCGCATCAGACATTCTTGGGGCTAGAATACGATGGAAATGTAATATTAATTGGTCAACCGTTGAAACCTTAGCAAGGGAAGTTGATTTTCAAATCGCTGATTATTTAGCAGATGATTAAATATCATGTATTATGTAAAGGTTTAAATAAAAATTGTTTCTTTATAAAACTTATGAATCCTCAAATTTTAGTTGATCAACAGGTACAAATTCGGTACCACCCAATCGTCTAACCGCCACTTTATTTTCAAAATATGTATTCTTCCAATGATTCATTTCATAATTAGAATAAGGTCCTAAAATTTCTTTTTCTCCAAGCCATTTGAATTCCCAGATTTTATCACCATAATCATCCTCTTCTATTTCTCTTCCTTCCTCGTGATCATCATCCAAGCCTCGCTTGACTCCTCGTCTGATCTCATTATAGCTTTCTCCTGTCTCTTGTTGATATTTGCGCATGAATTCTTCTCTACTTAAATCATAGACATCTCTCACATGTTTATCATTTAATAATTTATCACACAATTCAGTTATTCTTAATACCTCATTCTTGCGTTTACTATCACCTTCAGTAGTATTGATTTTTGATTGCTTCTTCTTTGGTCTTAGTCTTGCAAGTGCTTCCAATGGAGTTTCAGATGGTTCCAATAATTCAATCATTTCTTCTAATAAAGTTTCAATTGGTATAACATTAAGGGCATTTCGTATTCTTTGATCTTCCAATTTCTTAGATCTTGCTTCCTGTGCTTGTCTTGCTTTATTTATATCGGACTTTTTGTAATCATCAATCCATTCATCACCCTTGTCGTCGTCATCTTCAACTTTATTTGGTATGAAATTCCCCTCAAGGTCAAAATTACCTTCATTGGCTTCATCCCGTAGACTAAAAGCCTCCAATTTTGGTTCTTTCTTCTTTGACGGTATATCTCCTTCTTCGATTTCTTCTATATTGTTATAATACGCATCATTATCATTATCGTTATCATCTTCTTCGTCATCATCGACCGCATCTTCTTCATTCTCTACCACACCATCGGCCTCGTCATCAAACTCACCAATCCCTTCGTCTCTTTCAAATTTCTTTATGTCTATGAATTCAGCCTCAGGTTTCTTCTCTTTACTCGAGAGGGGCTCTTCTTTATCACTTGCAAACATATCATCGTCATCATCTTCATCTTCATCTTTATTCACAGAATTCTCATTATTATTCTCATAATCTTCAATTGAGGAATCCGAGTCATAATTCAATTGTAGATCGTGTCTATGCTTCTGCTTGAGTCTTTTGTCATTACCTAGCACATCTGGTTCAACATCTTCGTCATGTTCATCGTGATTCATAGTGCTGCTGTGTTGCTTTTAAACTTGGGGCAAAAATGGCTGTCAAAATAATTTTTTTTTGTTTGATTTTGTTAACTGCTAACTACTAGTTAGAGAAGATCATGACTGACAAATGGATGGTCCTATAAAGAGAAGAAGAGTAGATGATATGACAGACGACCAAGACATATACATAGATACTGATGAGGTGATAAACCTTGAGAAGCAATATTATCTTAAAGGGTTTAAAGAGGGCCAAACCCATTCTACAAGACAACAATTATTGGAAGGAAAACAATTTGGATATCAAACTGGATTCCAAAGATTCATAATTATAGGTTATATTCAAGGCTTAGTGGAGGACTGGAAGAAGAACATAGACAAGTATGGATCTATACGAAATCATCTAGATCAGCTTGAACAATTGGTTGTTGGAATACCGATGACTAATGGCGATGAGCAAGTTGCAGAATTCGAGAAGCGAATTACAAAGGCCAGGAATAAATTACGAGTCATAACTAGTATAGTCAAAGAGACATGGAAGATTGATAAATTAGATGAAATAGTTAAAGAAGTAGGTGGAGAGCTACATGTGAGTGAAAATGTAGAAGAAATGTGGTAAGACACTTTAATTTATCTATGTATATATATATATATTCATTCAAAAATAAAAGTCAAAGTCCAATGACTTTTGTCTACTTTCTAATTTATAACTTAATATACCTCCTAAAGGACAATCATTAACCCCAATTATCAACTGTTCACCACGATCATTGTCAATTAGAGAAAAGTTCAAGGCGGAGCATTTTCCAATAAAATCAATTGATTGAACTCTTGATAAGACTTGATCTTGAGATTTCTTCAAATCATCCAATTGTAATATTCCTACATGATCCAAACTCTCTGCCCAAGCCACAAATTCCCCATTATGACTAAACTTACAATTCCGAACTGGTCCGCATCCCGTGGATGAACTAGATCCCAATGAACCACTCCAAGTATATAAACTTTCTTGTGATTTCCGTCTATCCCATAACTTCACACATGTATCTTGATTCCCAGTTAGGAGTAAATTTTCATCCTGCGGAGACCAATCACAACTAAACCCGAAATCTTCATGACCTATGAATTGTTGATATTTATTATCAGTTGTTGATGATGATGGTTCTCGTTTATCAATTATAAATGAATTTTTATGATCACCTGAAATAAAGATTTCATTTGTATTGAATGGATTTAAAGCTGAACAATTTATGGGAAATGGAAACATTAATTCATGAGTCATTGTGTTGGTAACTAGATCCACTAATCTTAATTCTCGATCATTAGAAGATACAATCAATTCCTGTTCCCGTTCATTGATAAGAATATGATTTGTAATCCCATCTGAATTACTTGTAAGATGATATTCTCCCAAGAATTTAACATTATTTGAATCAGATACATCCGATAGTATATATCCTCCTTCAAACGTACCCGTGACTAATAAATTATTGGACGCCACTAAAGTTGATATTCTACTATTTGAATTTTTCATGAGATTTCTTGAATCAATAAGACAATCCACTTTCATAGTTTGAGATGATATTCGATCTATATCGATTGAATTATCAGGCATGAGTCGATTGATTTTGAAAAAAGTATAATAATTATTATCATCAGCATCATTATTATCTCTTATTAGGGTATCATTTTGAATCATATCAAGATTATAATCATGATAATAACTCAGAGGATAATATATTCCATTAGAAGCGTTTGATCCACAACAAACTAAATTACGTAATTGTAAATGAGTTAAATGTAGTTTTAATTTCCCAAAGAATTTATGAAATTTAAAGAATTCAGTATTAATATTAAAACTTTTAATGGATAATTTATTAATGGCATTTGAACGAGAATTAGGGATATTATGAAACCAATTATTCTTACCAACTCGGGATCGATCCATAAAGAATCGTTTCTTCAAACCTCGAGGCCAGAATATTCCTTGTAAGTCGGTTCTAGTGGATTCAGTTAATGAAGACGTGACTGAAAATGGTAATTTATTCTCTCTACTTTTTATTGAATTTAATATACTTAATATATCACCTTTTGAAAGATAAGAATATTCATCATATAACAAGTTATATAAAAAGTTTAAGGATTCAGATTGACTTAGTTCGAACTCATGGAAGAGTTGTAAGGCACTAGATTCAGCCAAATCTATTGTTAACGCAGGAATATTTCTGGTTTCATTGTCATCATTTTGAGTTGATAGTACCGCCTGATCTCGAGTTATACCTAGTGTAGTCATTTTTTCTTTCCTTTCGAACCACTTTCTTTTCTTTTCTATTCAGTCCTGTTATTTTTTTATTGGAATGATTAACGTTGCCTATTGTTTTGAATGAATATCTAATTTTAGGTATGGTTATTATGTTGTTGAATGTTTATATGAATTGTGGGTATGAAATTGTGATGGATTTGGATTTTTGGTTTGCAGTGTCTTTTTTTCAATTTATGACAAAAAACTGCGACCTTTTTTTTTGAGCCATGTCACAAAAATTGTCTTATCTAACTTAGACTATATATAATCTTATCTCAATAAGTTAGGAGAAATAAGGGACAACTAGACAGAATTAGATCACAATAGGTTATAGAGTTATTTATTTCAGGTCATAACCTGTTTTCTTCAGTTGTAAATTTTATTAGATATTTCTTAGTATATTTAGACTTTTTCTCTAATAATCCAAGAAGAATAGCACTGAAGAATCAACAGATCCAATTAGAGAGGGATTTCAACAGTTTTAACCTATATTTGAGCCTACCAATGATGAATTCACTCATATTTAGATTGGCTTTATTAATTTCCAGCAAACTATGATATGTACGTTGGAGTACAATGAAAGATATTTTAGACATATGGTCGTCCCAATGCAAATTCCTTCTATATATCAAATAACTAGTCTGCCATATTAAAATGCTTTAAGCCAATAGAAATCATCATGTTTCAAACAGACTTTTTAGAACATATATATATATATATATATATATATTAAGAAATAAGCAAATAGACTTTTTCGCAGTCATGACTTGACATATATATTAATTAAATTATATTACCGTATTTTTGTGTTATGTTATATACACACCACCTTCGTAAATTTGATCATCTTTTATCAGATTAAAAAAAATATATACATATATAAGTAAGAGATGATTGATCAATGAAGAATCCGAATCTCGGAAATTGACATCATAAACCTTACATTCAGATCTTTATTTCATGACCTTTTGTTTTTATTATTATTATTATTATTATTATTGTCTAAGATTAACATTATAATCTACTCGTAATTGAAATATACATTATATGATAAATACATACGTTTGTTAAGAAAAGAAAAGAAAAGAAAAGGAAAGGAAAGGAAAAGAAATATATAAGTATAAGAAATTGATAATATAGTAGTAATAATAATAATAATAATAATAGTGGAATAATAAATATTATTTGAGTTGTTCACAGTAGAAGAAATGACCCTATGATTGTTTTGATCAGGTGTTTTAATACTGGATTGGATTGTATAGGAATAATATGTTCAGGTTTCAAAAGGAATAATAATAATAACAAGTGTTAATTTCTTATTTGGATGCTTGATTGTAAAAAAAAAATAACAAATGATGAGATATGCAAGTATGAAATTTTGTATAAAGGGGAAAAAGTACAAGAATTAATGATGATGATGATTGGATTAAATCACATTAAATTTATTATTCAATTAAATAAACCAAAGTCCAAGCAGCTCCCGCAGCTATAGAACCAATCGCCACCATTTGAGCACCCTCTGAGAATTTTTTAGAAGTAGCACAATCATCACCCATTGAAATTGAAGTTTTAATATAACCAAATGCAAATAAAGTAACTAACATTACCAAGACTGAAATTAATAAACCTGTTTTAACAAGTTTTGTGAAAAAATAAGGTAATAAAGGTACAAATCCACCTAAGAAATATGATAATCCAATGGTTAAAGCTGAAGTAAATTCTCTACCTTCAGCAGGTTCTTCTAAACCTTTACCAAATCTTATAACAAAATCAATTAAATTTCTAGGTTGAGAATCTAAATCTCGTAAGAATGATATAATAGTTTGTTCAGAAGCACCTAATTCAAACATTATTTCAGCAGCATCTTGATTAACTTGTTCTGGTTTTTTAAAAAATTCAACCTTTTCCTTTTTAACTTGAGATTTATAATATTCTGATTCTGATTTAGCAGCTAAATAACCACCTAATCCCATTGATATAGCTCCTGAAACTAATTCAGCCATTCCACCAGTAATAACTAATTTAGAATCTCCTAATGATGATAATCCAGCAGTAAGAGCAAATGGAACAGTTAATCCATCAGATAATCCAATGATTATATCAGACATGACTCTCGGATCGAATTTATTAAAGAATCCTTCTGGTTCATCTTCTTTAGATTCATTATTTAATACTGATGAAGCAGCTGATTCAACAATAGTTTGTATATATCTTTCATCATGAGCAATTTCTTCACCTCTATCATTATTATTATTAGTATCATTGGTTGAACCATAGGGAGTTTCATTATTATTAAGTAAACGATCGGCTCTATTTAATTCTTCATCTGATTTAGAAGTTTTATTTAAAAGTGAACCAACCAGATTTTTAAGGGCAACTAAAGACATGATTGATTGATTGATTGTGGAGATATGATACGATTATGTTTGTGGATTGATTGACAATGGTATTATTATTATTATTATTATTCGATGAATGAATGAATGATTGAGTGGACTAGATAGATGACTAGATAGATGTATTGGAATACTTATGAAAGATGAAAAGCAAAAGTGAAAATAAATTGTTGTTTTTAAACAAAAAAGAAAAAAAGCGTCAAATATAAATATATTTTGATATGGGTTGTAACAAGCGAAGTTTTATTTTCTTGTGTGAATTCAAAGTATGTGTGATTGATTTCAATTATATCTATCTATCTATCTATCTATCTTTAAATATAAATAGATATAACTATAATGAATAATTATAATAAAATATGAAAAGAAAAGAAAAGAAAAGAAATGGCTATATATATATATGTGTGTATAAAATGTTTAACTCTAGACCTATTGATTCATTACTATAGTCATCAATCATCATCGGTGTAAAAGCAGCTCTCTCTCTTTAAAAAATAAGGAACAAAAAAAAATGATCACGTGAATTTTATCGTCGCCGCACAGAAGAAAGAAAAAAAACGGTTGCTTACATTAAACTCTTCTGTGATTGGCAGAATGATTTTATCTGATCTATAAATTCAAAACGTGATTAAAAGTCACGTGCAACCACACGTGACTTATTTTTTTGGGGTTCAGACACGACTAATGTTTTTGAAAATATCTAAAGATCTGATCATATTGGGTGGGTATAGATGATAGGATTCATAAGATATTCATTCATTAGATACATATAATATACGATATCACATCATCCATAAAATGTCATCAATAGAGATAAAACAAGAACAGCCAATAACACCACCTCAACTAGAGACTACTCCCTCCTCAATAGTAACCATCTATATCAATAATCTTAATGATAAAGTATCACTCCCCAAATTAAAATCATCATTACAATCAATATTTAGTAAATATGGTAATATAATACAAATAACAGCTCATAAAAATGTCAAAATGAAGGGTCAGGCCTTTATAACCTTTGATAATACCGAATCATCTACTACTGCCCTTGATAAATTACAAAATTATAAATTATTTAATAAAGAATTACATATCCAATTAGCCAAAACTAATAGTGATAATTTTCATGTTTTAATTAATAAAGATGAACAAGTTATAACTTCTAGAAAGAAAGAAAAATTGAATAATCAAACCAAAAGGAAACTAGAGTTTGATACTAAAATTAAACAAGTCTCAACTAAGAAACGTAATAAGAAATCAAAAAGTGTTAAACAACCATCATTTGAAAAATTACCTCCTAATAAAATCTTGATCTTACAACATATTAAATCAAATGATGATGACAACACTAGCACTATATCTAATGAATCAATCACAAAATTCTTTGAAAAACATGAAGGGTTTGTTAATAGTAGATACCTTAAAGTAAGAAACTTATCATTTATTGAATTTGATAATTCAACCTTGTCAACCAATTGTTTAACTTCTATAAATCAAGATGAATTGAAAACTTTATTTGGTAAACAAGTTTTATTAACGTATACAAAGAATTAAACTTATATATATATGTATATATGTAATTACAAATAAATCCTTAATTTCTTAAAATGTCATATCATTATACAAGAATAAATAAATACATACAGAAACTAAATACAAAACTTGTTTTTGAATATATAAAAAAAATAAAAAAACTAACAAATACCTAAAACCAATAACCTCCCATTCTTTTCTTTTACATACTTTACCGTTCTTTTTAAATCATTTTACAACAATTGATCTAAATTATAAGATCCAATAATATCAAAATCAGTATTCAACGCCGATGTGGCCAATGATGTTGAACCATTATTATTATTATTCTGATAAGTTGATGAATTGCCACTGGGATTAACAAACATCCCACTAGGTGTACTGCCACCACCCGTATTCCTATTCACACTAACATCACCACTACCAAAAGGTCCTAAACCTGGGCCAGCGCCACCGTTACCACCAACACTAAAGTCAGAAGTTTCATTCATATATGAATCAACCATGGGTAAATAATTCCCCGATGGATCAATAAGATCAAATTTCATAGCCATGACTTGCATCCACATTTGATCAACATATTCATAATTGGGTCGAAGATCATTAACATCTTGAGGTGGAGGAGAATCAATTGATGAATGGGGTGTGATTGTATCTGACTTGACACTATTATTACTGGGTGATTTATCTGAAGTATCAGTACTACTGGTTGTATTGACAGCATTGACTCGTGTATGGAGTTTCTTAAGTGCACTACCACTATCACCACCATTCTCATTCCCATTATTATTATTATTACTGGAACCATTAGATCTCTTCTTACTACTACTACTGCCAGTATACAGAGGTGGAATTGGGATTTTATCAGCAGTATCATCATAAAATACATCACGACCTATTCTCTTACCTAATGCATGAATAATTCCATCAAGTTCTTCTAATTGAGCAGCTGAAAATTGAAAGGCACGGATCTTTTTCATTCCAGGTACATGACTATCATAAAAAGTTTGTCCCGATAAAAATTTGAATAATGATGTATGAGCTTTTGCAACTCTCCAAGCATAATAATATCTAGTGGAAAATTTCTCAAATACCATAATGATTAAATCAGCCGATCTTCTAATATTATTGGATATACTGGTGAATCTTTGATAATGACTACGATATTGAGGATCACTACCTAATCGTTTATGATGATCAGGTTTATTCTCCATAGAATGTTTTAAATAATTGACTCGAGCTAAACTTGATAAATTGATTTGATTGGCTTTATGTAATGCCATTTCCAAGGTGGGATTAATAAATAATCCATCAGCACTAAATTTCCCATAAAGTATATCAAAAATATATGGTGTTAGATCATGAAGAACTATATTATACATTTTTTTCAAATAAAAGAATGATAATTCACTATTATAAAGTTTTTCATAATGTAAATAAAGATGATAATATAATGTCCCTAATGAACTTTTCACAGAAATATAAATCTTGGCTTTAACAACATCAAAAAAATGTGATATTGAAGGACTCATATTAGGGGAGGTAGCCTCTCCCAATACATGGAAAGTTCTTGTGGCTATTCTTTCCACATCATTTAATGAACTGGTTAATTTATTAATGGGAGTGCCATAGTTTATATCCAATACCATTTCCAAAACTTCCTTCAATGAAAATAATTTATTTCTTAAATAAGAAAATGTTTCAACCACAGCCGTTTCTAATTCAAAATCAATTAAATTACTATTTTTCTCAGTTATGAATGGAGTTCGAACATCAAAATGTTTCATATCAATTGTGGTGGGATTCCCCACACTATAACAATGAATTAAATCTGATCTTAATAAATAATGCCAAATCTTTCTACCTAAATGATTTAATTTTTCATCATTACAAATTTCAAACTTATCAGGTTCACGATTCAATCCTAATGAAAAGGCCATTTGAACCAACATGGCAGTTGCCACCTGTGAATCACCTCCATCAATTCCATCACCTTCTTCAGGGGCATGATTTCTATAAACTCTCAAGAAAAATACGGCTTGAAATACAGTAATGTTGGATTTTCTTGCAAATTGGAAACAATCAATACATGAACTTGCAACTTCAATCACTACTAAATTAATTGGATTGGCAAATAAATATTTATCAATTGAATCTTCAGATAATTCCATAGTATGAGCATTAATACAATTTCGATTACTGAATAATGATAAATAAGTTAATCTTAATAAAATCAAAAGAATGGAAATATATGCCAAATCCATCTTTTTTTCAATTTTAACTTTACCTAATGGTTCATCAGCATAACTTATAGGTCCCACAATCTTAGATAATTCCTTTTTAAAATCAAATTCATCAAGGAATGGGAAATGAGGATATAAAATTTTAAAGAATCGATCTACCAATGACCATAAAACTTTCTTTTTGGGTAATATCATTTTAATCTTTTCAATCAATTGTAATTCAGGATTTATTCGACCTTCAAATAATGTTTTGGCTAATGCAACGGTACTTATATTAACAGTTCCTCCCTTGCCATTACCAACTTTGGCCAAACATCTATAAGGTACAACTTCATTATATCCATCATATTCCAATGATTTCTTCTTGAATATTTTATCAGGTTCATTTTCATTCGTTTGATCCACAGTGGCTATATAATCATTCATATTTTGTTGACTTAATTGAGGTGTCTTTTGAGTAATTAAACATTCTGTCATGGTTTGTGTATCGGAATATTTCCAAATCATATTTAACCAAGTATCTTTCCTCATCACTGATGCCCAAGATAATGGACCAAAATTTACTCTTCTGATATTCCCCCTGATCTGTAGTGATGTATAACCTTCATAAAAATTAACTGTCTCATCTTCACCAACCAATGGATTAGTAATGTTTGATGGCCAACTAGTAATTGCCTCAGGAAATATTGTCAGATCTGAATCATGGATCTTGCCATTACTTAGGCTACTCCTTATATTACTATTATTATTATTATTTTTATTATTACTATTTGTAGGTATTATTGAGGGTGCTGACATAGGAGTAGGAATGGTATTGGATGAAACAGATGCCAAAGGGGTGCTTTCATTTGAAGTATCACCTTGGTTCTTGAGGAATGATTGTTCCAAATCATTTAATTTCCTTCTCAATTGAAATAATTCATCTTGAAGTGGATTGGGAGAAGTGCTAGTAGTATCATCATTAGTAGTACCATTACCCTGTGACTGTTTAAATGAATCTTTAGTTGGATCGAATGATACAGGTCGCCATTTGGTTTCATACGAACATGAATAACCCGTATTCAGCCGTACACAAGAAGAACATGGTTGACCACGATTACACTTGATTTTCTTCTTCTTGCAATTTGTACATACTAAAGTAGCCTTGCTACGTTTCTTGACAATCTTAATATCAGACATCTTGAAGTAGGACAGCTTCTATTCAGTATAAACTATTGATATTTGATTATGAATATATAGTTAATTTTTCTTTTTAAATAGTAAAATCGAGGAGTAATTTACCATGCTTTTGAATTTAGCAATGTCTCTTTGAGTAGTTGGACTGATCTTTCAGTCGTTATTCCTTTATGGGTCCTCTTGATAGAATTTAACCACCTATACGCCTAGTTTCCTCAGCCGTATATCCAATTATTCAAAGGGATATATCACTTATATATATATACATATAATTAGACTTTCAATGACCTCTTTGTCTTCTTGTACTTGTACTTCTACCTCTTCTTATTTGACTAATCATTTTAGAGTTCGGGAATAACAGTACTTAGGCTGTGTCCCAATTAGGTACTTACCTGCGATACTGTTAACTACTAAGAAAAGAAAAATGTTTATATGTCGGAATTAATACGGATCATAACCCGTCACCCGGTGGAACTTATACAGTACTTAAAGTATATAGAGCGCCCCCCCAAGCAATGTTTATAAAAACGGTCCAAATCAAAAGTGCCTTAACCAACTCCACAATTCGGGATGATGTATAAAAAAGAAGTAGGTGCCGACTGCGTGCTAATTGTTTAAGCCATAAGCCCATATGCCAATTTCAAGTGGAGCCCGAGGTACTCGGACTTGGACACTTGGGGGGTCACCCACAACACACGCATTCTCTCTTTACTGACAATTTAAATAAAACTCATTTACAAATAGAGGGTTAAACTTCCATCACATGAATGAATAATAGAAGGTTAATCCATTTTAATAAATGCGAAGAATGGGCTACATCATTGATTCTCTGTAATTTTATAATTATCAACCCGGAGTTTTTTTTCATTTCTATTTTAGTAATTGGTTTACGAATCTATTTCAATGAAAAGGTGCAAAAAATGTAGATCTAGATGATTTATTTTCAAATGACTAAGTGTTGACTAAGTATACAATTATATTCATTTACTAATTGATGCTTAATTGTATTAAACATATACACATATATTAAATATAACCTCCCCCAACTCTAAGATGGGGTAAGAGTCGATATCATTTAAATAACAGATTCTTATCAAATTAAATGATCAATGATCAGTTAAATTATTAATCAGCTTTAGTGAATACCCTTTCAAATGGCAATTCACTAAAAATATCAAATTGATTGGCTTGCTCGAGATCAAATCCAAATCTGTCTAAACCCATATCACCAAGGGGAAATTCTCCAAATGGTGAATTGACATTAGTTACTGGCTTTCCCTGATTGTTTGGAGTATTTGGAGTCGCCACATTAGGTACATTTGGGAAACTTCCTATGGGACTTCCTGGGAAACCTGAAAAACTATGACTTGCCCTCCTGGCATTATCTTGAGTCGTCGGTAATATGGAATTATCATCATAACTCTTATTATTATCATATTTCATTGCTAACATTTGAAACCACAACTTATCAATTTCGGCATTGTCAACATTTTCCATAGAAAGATTTTTCTGTTGACCTTTCTTTACTTCCGAAATCGAAGGATTAGTCTTGCCTGTCGATAATGTATTACTATTAGTAGTAGATTTATTTGAAGGTGACGTGGAAATATTACTTTCAGTTGGACTTGGTCTAAATGAAGGATCCAAACAGAATTTACTAGCACTTGATTTGACTTTACCAATCAGAAGTAAACTCCTTTCAGAAATATCTATCATTTCACCAAGTTGATCTAATGTGAAAAGTGGAGAACATAAGATTGAAGCCTTGGGATGATTATCAGCATAAAATTGAACACTGGTAATTGTCTTCAACAAATAAGTATGACCTTTAGTAATTCTCCAGGCATAGTAATATCTATTACTGATTTTGGAAATTGCCGCTATAGAAACTTCAGCTGCTCTTGTAAGACACGATGAAAAGCGACACAATTCCTTATAAAGGGTCGAGTATTCATTATCAAATTGCATCTTGGTCAAATGTTCTGGTTGATTCTTCAAATGATAGATTCTAAAATTGACACGTACAATCAATGCCAAATTGATTTGATTACTTTTATGTATAACACCTTCTAAAGGTGGATTTATAATCATATCACAAATAATTTCTGAATTACCAAGTAAGTTAAAATAATGAGGCATTATTTCAGCACCAGCAATTAATAAAATCTTTTTCATATAAAAGTAGGCTAAATCCGAATTAGACTTTTCATAATATAAGTAAAAGTTATAGTAAATGGATATGCAAAGAGCTTTCATTGATAAGTAAAACTTGGTCCTGAAATTTCTTATATAGACAAAATGATGTCCTTCATGTTCCAACGGCTTCAAACAATCATCCAAGGTACCATAAACGTCATCAATCAACTTTTCAAATTCATCCAAGAGTTTACACAATTCAGAAACATTTGCTCCTTTCCCAACATTTAAAACCATATTTAAAATCTTTCTTATATGAATATTCATTTTACCACATTCAAAGTATGATTGAGTAACGAATTTTTCCAACAATGAATCTGAAATATTTTCTGCCCCTGGCTCATAGGTTGGAACTCTAGTATCATAAGAAAGCGGATCAATCGTGAGTGCATTCCCAAAACTATACCCCTGATAAAGATCACATAAAACCAAAAAGTGCCATATCTTTCTTCCAATTTGATTGGTCCTACGATCATTTAAAACATCATCAAACTTATCTGGCTCACGATTTAAACCCAAGGAATATGCCATTTGAATCAAGACTGCATTCAAAACCTGTGAATCTCCACCATCAGCTTGATCACCATCTTCAGGGGCATATAAATGGTACATTCTCAAATAGAATGCCAACTGGAAAACAGGGAAGGATGATTTCCTTAGTAATTGAAATTGTTGTAAACATAACTCAGCAACATCAATTGTATTGATATTAATTGGGTTTGACAAAAGATATTTCAATTCTTGGGCCTTTGGCAGTGGATCCGTCGTTGTCAAGTTATATTCATTTTTTTCATTATCGTTGCAGAAAAGTGACAAGTAAGATAATCTTAAGATTACCAACAATATTCCTATATCAGCCAAATCCAATCGTTTTTCAATTCTAAGATCTGTTATTTTTGTTTCTTCATATTCTTCTGGCCCTATAATTTTTTGAATTGTTCCAATGAAATACCCTTCATCCAAGAATGGCATAAATGCATACAACCATGAAAAGTACCTTCTAATCAATTTCCATGTAACTTTCTTCAGTGGCAAAATGATTTTAATCTTTTCAATTAGTTCCAATTCACGGTCAATCTTCCCATCATAAAATGTTACTCCTACTGGCAACGTATTCTCCTTTAATTTAGACTTTTGAATATTCTTTTCAACCCTTGCCTTCAATATAGCATTGTAAGGAAGAGCGTCAGTATAACCATCAGTTTCCAAGTCTCTTTTCCTGAAAGATATATCCGCTTGATTACCATCAGTATCATTAGAAGTGACCACTTTAGTATTCTCTGCCGTTATTTCATGAGTAGACTGAGTGAATACCGTCGTCCCCACTCTTTCGTCCTTCTGCAAACTAACATAGTCCCAAAGAATTCTTAATCCATTATCTTTCTTCATTAGTGAAGACCAAGCAAATGGACCGAAGTTGATCCTCCTTGAAGGTTCTTTAATATGAATTGCAGTATAATCTTCAAAGAAATTGATTCGTTCTGTTTCATTAGAATACGGATGAACACCCGATAATTCTTTATTATCTGACTTACAAGACCAACCAGCTGGAGTTCCAGGTCCTCCATTTAATTTCGATTCAAACGGACTAGACTTCATACTACTAGCAGCAATAGTACTTTCTCCTGTATCAATCGAAATAGGATAACTTTCTAATTTTACCTCAGTCTCACCACTGGTGCTAGTCGCTTTGCTTGGAATACTCGGAACACTTCCAAGAGTAGCATGGGTACGATTTCCAAACTGCAATGGGGGCAACTGAATTGAATTTGTTCTATACGTCGTTATTGGAACCTGTGGAGGATACTGCGGAGCATATGGACTTAAATTGGCAGCTGGAGTTGGTGGAGGGAGAGGTATCGAGGAAGAATGGGGTATTTGAGATAATCCCAGTGACAGTTGAACTGGAGGCGATGGTCTACCACCTACCATGTTTGATTCTATTTGCAGAAGTCTTTGTTTCAAGAAATTTAGTTCAGATAATGAGACCATTATCGAATCTCCATTTGCGGGATATTCAAGGAGACCTCCGCTAGATTGGGGATTACTATTACCATTCGAACTGGAGGGAGTAATGCTGGGATTTGCTGTAGGATTTGAATTGAATGTAACGTTCGCGGCGGAAGTCTCACGAGACGACGCTACATTTAAACTAGGGGGAACATTGGACTTGGTTCCAACATTGGAACCAAAGTTCGAGTTTGCAATTGTGGAGGCGGAATGACCATTGATACCACCATTTTGTTTCTTAGGAGCTGGCTCCAGTTGTGAATCCAGATTAAAAGCTATTGGATTTTTAGCACTTGAAATATACGGTAATTGGCTTGATTTTGTTTCCGTAATATTTATAGCCAATCCATGAGTATCATAACGACACGAAAACACTGTATTCGACTTAACACATTGATTACATGGTTGACCTTTATCACACTTGATTTTCTTCTTCTTGCAATTCTCACAGACTAAGCTCGGTCTCTTTCTCTTCTTTACTATTTTTTGTTCATCTGCAATTGTCATTTTGAATGGGCAATATGGATTCCTTTGATTCTCTTGAAGGTCAACTATCAGTGATTTTAATGACTTGATAATCTATTTGATGTACAAGAAGATGTATTATAGAAGGCAAAATTCTAACGTGGATATTATAAATCATATATCCGAAATATATTTTCCCTTAGTACTGCACAAAATTTGATTTTTTGATTAGGAATGACAGGAGAAAACCAATACAGGTAAATCCGGAACGGCTATCTCCGCTTATGTCAAGCACAAGCCTCTCTTCTGATTCTATACTAATATATATACAATCAAATTGAAAATTGTATTAGAAACACATTACATAAATAAACAAGAATATACAAACCTATATAAAACATAAAACCATCTAGTTAAAAACCTTGTCTAGTGGCAAATCACTGAAAAAATCAAAGGGTCCATCGGCCATTTCATTAAAGGCATTACCTAGACTTTCAAATAATTGATAATTATTGGGTAATGAAGAAGTGAAATCAAATCCACCTTGGAAGGTGGGATATTGTACGTTTTGTAAGTCATTCTTAGGGGCTGGAGCTCCTGAAGAATGAACATTTGTGTTATTATAAATGTTATTATTAATTGTAGTTGAATTGCTGGTGGGTTGCGTACCAGAGAAGTTATTATTATTGCCATTATTATTACTATCAATATTATTGTTGTTATGACCATTACTGTTGTTGTTAATGCCATTATTCACATAATTCATGTTTGGAGCATTGACATTGACATTTTCAGTAGGAAAATCATTTGGTAATAAATCCCCATTTGTTTTTTGATTAAGCATTTGTAACCAGACACTATCAATATCACGGTTTTGTTCCATTGTAATATCATCAAACACCAATCCACTGGAAACATCAGACATAGGAGAGGCGGCATCAGAAGGATCTCCAACTATAACACCACTTGAGATCACACCTGCTGGTACTTGGAAATAAGATTCATCAAAAGTCTTAAGAATACTTGGTCTGTGCCTTGGGTCTATGGTGTACAATACTTTGAATTCAGTAGAAGTACAAGACTTGCTTGCAGAAGCACCAAGAGTCAAGATACTGGTTTCAGCTATCCTGTACAACTCACCAATCTGTTCCAATGTGGGGGGATTGAAATAAAGTTCTTCATCCTTATGACTTTCATAAAAATCGTCGGAAACAATAATCTTCATGAAAAATCCATGAATCTTAGTTATGGCCCAAGCATAGTAATATCTACTACTCAAAGTGTTTGCTGCAACCAAACTTAATTTGGCGCACTTTTCCAATAAGGCAACGTATGAACACATTGACTCGAAATAAGTTCTATACTTTGTATCCATACTATATTTGATCTTATGATCAGGAGAAATAGATGATTTATAAAGCCACAAGTTATACTTCACCAAACTTATGACTATAACTTCACAAGTCCTTTGAATAGCTTGAATTATTCCAGGATTGATCACTAAATCAGCACCTTCTCCAAAAATTTGTTGACTCTTAGCAATAAGTGGTAAAAAGCAAGGAAGCATTTCTCCAACAGTCACAGACATCAATTTTCTAGAGTAAAAATGACTTAATTCATGATTTCTTTTCTCTTCATAAAAAGTAGCCAAATGGAAGTACATTGAAACAAAATGAGCATTCAAACCAATAGTACTATTAGCCTTCATGATTTTGGTAGAATGATAAGTCACATCAGTCGACTCTAATCGATTTACATAATCGTGTAGAGTACCAAATACTCCTCTTGCACCACCTTCAAAATGATTAAGAAGATCAGTAAGTTCAGATAATTTCACACTTTTCCCAATATTTAATACGAGGGTTAATAAATCATTCATAGGACCTTTAATCAATGCCTCACCATAGAAAAATATTGTTGTTGATGCCTTCTCCAATTCATAATCTTGTAAATTTGAATTCTCCTTGGTGAAAGAAGGTAATTTTGTATCGAAATACATGGAGTTTGTAGATAATGGAGTTCCAAAAGTATAAGCATTGACAAAATCATTCACACATAAGAAATACCAGATCTTTCTACATAAATGATTTGTTCTTTCATCACCGATGGATTCATTTGGTTCTCGATTAAGACCCATAGAGTATGCCATTTGAACCAACATACCACTATACACCTGACTATCGCCACCATCTAAACCATCACCTTCTTCAGGTGCCAATCTATGATATATTCTCAAAAGTAAAGCATTCTGTAGCACGGGTAAACTTAATTTTCTTAATAATTGAAATTGATGTAAACAAGTTTGGGATATTTCAATTGCATAAATATGGATTGGATTTAATAATAAATATTTACGTTCTTCTTCTTCAGCAGTCAAATTTTCTTTCTTTAGTATGTCCTCATTGATGGTACTTTGATTAAAAAACAATGATAAATATGATAGTCTTAAAACAACACACAATATTCCCAAGTAGGCGAAATCTTGTTTACTTTCCACATTTACAGTTGGTTTTGAATCATCAAATAATGATTTCTCACCCAAGATTCTTTCTAGTTGTAGTCTGAAATCAAATTCATCAATATATGGAGCAAATGGATATACTATTCTGAAGTATCTCTTAATTAAAGTCCAAATCACCTTTTTCTTTGGAATCATGATTTGAATTTGCTCAATTAATTTTAATTCACGATCAAGAAGACCATCATCAAGTATAGTTAATCCCAATGTTAATGTAGATCGGTCAAGACCCATTGGACGCCCCAGTGTCGACATTCTTATTCCAGTCAACTTCGATTTACCACGACTTTCTTCTTGCGCTTTCTGGTGCTGTAGTTGACGTTCACTCTGTGATAGAGAAGAGACAAGTTTCTCCCGATGTGCTTTAAGTTCACGACGAACAATTTCATCTTCTTCTTCCATGATTTTCTCTTCAAAATGAGATATTTGACTTCCATCTAAATTCAACGTTGATTTATGTTCATCTGATGGAGCTCGAATTAATTTACAATTTGCCATCGGTACTGGTTCCTGTCTATTTCTCTTTTCATACACTTCTCTAAATTTGGTAGATGTGGCATATTCCTTTAATAATTGTAATGTACGATCTTTTCGTTGGATAGATGCCCATGCCAAGGGACCATAATTTACTCTTCTACCTCTATCTTTAACATAAACGGCTTTATACCCTGCATAGAAATTAATAGAATCACTAGAACTTTCATAGGGATTCACTCCCAAGGCATAAGTTGTCATTGATGAAACTGTTCGTTCAGGTTGGGGGATATCTTTCAACATGACTTTCTTAGGTTTAGTGGCGGGATATCCATTCTTGAGGTATTTTTCATTTCTATTAAGTAGTTCTCTCTCGGGTACACATCCCGGTAAGATTGGATTATGACATTGTAATGAAGACACGAAATCTTCATGAATATACTTATTATAATAGATACCAACATTATTTATTGTATTCCTACCACCGCCACCGACTGAAGCAGACTCTGAGCCATGTCTTTCGGCAACTTCTGGATCATCAGAAGATTCGGATCTGGCAGGTGATATAAGACCCATTGAATATTTTTGTGCCTTTGCTCTTAATTCATCCAATTCAGATTTGGGGACAATAACCACCAATGAAGAATCAAGGTTTGAAGATTTTACTTCATTATTGTTATTATTATTATTATTAGTATTATGATGATGATGATTTCCATTACTGTGACTACCATTTGAAATAATGGATTGTAAAGACGTGTCGTGGGTTGTACCTAGAAGCGTGGAACTACTTCCATTGCCACCAAAAGTATGATATCCATTATTATTATTTTGATGATATTCTCCATTGTTTGCAGCAAGTTTAGCTCTTTTTGATCTTCGAGAGTTAGTTATAGGGATTTCATCATAAGTACAAGTAGCACCGATATTCTTTTTGACACATGATAAACAAGGTTTACCTTTATCACACTTGATTTTTCTCTTTTTACAGGTAACACACACTAAACTTGGTCTATTTCTCTTTTTCTTACCATCATCGGTAATTGTAGGATCCTCCATGGTTTTATCAATTTTAGTTGAGTATAGAAGATACAGTCAATGTAAAATCAAAATAAAACACAGCTCAACTTAACTCAATACAATCAAATTGGATTGCAAAATTGAAAATATATAAATGTAAACGATTGGTATGATAAATATTTCTTACCGGTGTCTATCCCACTTTTTACTTTTTTAAAAAAGGTGGTGTTTGTCTGAAAAGCAAACCCCAACACACTTTTGGTTAAAAACCTGCATATAATCATATATATTTACGTATACTTTAAAAAGAAAAGAAAAATGGTTGGCATACACCCGAACTTTTGTGTCACGTTTCCCTTAAAAGCGAAGTTTTTTGTTTTGTTTCCGAGGATCAAATAGCATTGCCCCAAATTTTCATTCAAATGTATTGTAATGTTTAAACAGAGTTTTTTAATGAAAGTTTGTGTACATAGACTTATTATGACTATCTTAGTACCAAGATACGTAAGACGGAAGATTTAATTAACGTTCCATTGCTTCCTTTGTTATTGTTTTTCGTTTCTTTTTCGTTATTTTTTTTATCTTTTAATCTATAATCCGATTAAAACTGGTAAATTTTGGATCTAATCCTGATCCGCTTACGTAGACATACGTCAAAAGCCAAGGGTCATTATTTAGGGGATCATTTACGGCTATATAGACTATACTGGTCTAACTCACTCTCTTCAAGTAAGTAGTTGTTAATACGCAAAAATTATGAAAAAAGTTTATCTATTCTAAAATATCTAGTTTTATAAAATGTTAGATTTACATGAATATTTCTTTTGTCGGAGGAATCCATCTTACGATGAAGATGACCCATAATTTTGCTGTTGTTGATGTTGGTGTTGGAGGAGTTGTTGTTGTTGCTGTTGTTGTTGTTGTTGTTGAGCTAATAATGATGACTCCTCACTTACATCACTTTCACTATAAGTAGATCCATTGGCTTCATTATACAAGAAAAATTGAACGAAGATAGTAAAGTCTAATCCAAATGTCCCTAAGGAACCGGCCAACCAACTGGAATTAACCCATAAATAATGCCAACTCATGTCGATGGCCAAGATTGAAACAACATAGGTTAAATTCCCCAAACATGCAAATAAGAAAAACATGAAAGAAATCCCATCACAAGATTTTCTTTCATAATTTAATATAATTTGCGGTATTCTTGATCCCAAGTAGAATATAGCACATAACCATCCAAAGAATTGAGCCAATGGATCGAATACTAAATCTTGAGGATGTTTTGGTTTAGAAGGATGACGAGAGTCTTTACTATATGAAATATACCAACCAAGGACTCCAGATAAAACAACTAATCCTACCATTAAGAATTTGATTAATATGGATTGTAGTATTGAAAATGATGATGTTGAGGATTTAGATGATGATGAGGATGTGGATGAAGTCGATGAACCGACTTCTAGGTCAACATTATTATGATTTGATTGTGCAACTTCTTCTTCTTCTTCAGCTATATCTTGTGGTATATGATGATGACGTTCTCTAGATAATACAGTTTCCAAAACATCTTCACTCATAGGATTTGCAGGTGATAAATGAATAAAGTCAGTTTTATCATCACCATTTCCATATACCAAGCATTGCCATAATAAGACAATATCAGCAAATGTATAATATATAGCCAAGATGATCATAGTGGGCAAGACACCTTGCAACACGGACCCCAACACATTAAAGACATCACCAGCCAACCATAATATGACGAAAGTAAGTGATAATCCTTCACTAGATTGACGTTTGAAATTTTCAAATATTTGTGGAGCAAACACGATAATCCAGCACGCTATTGAGATGGAACCTGTTATTCCACTGACGGCCTGTGCGTCTATGACTATAGGAGGAGGAGGGGCCATGATACTATTATGAATAACCTTTCAATAGAAACAAACGAATGAAAAGGAAAGATGAAAATTCGAAGTTTATACCAGCCGAAACACACTTAACTTTTCACGGAAGTGAAGTCATGCTTCAAAGAAATTTTTTTTTGTTAGGCCTCTTCTTCTTCTCCATATTTTATAATTTCTATGCAGGCCAAAAAATAGTCCTGACTCATCTGTGCGGCATAAATGTCCATTACTGGTAACTAATGGCGTGATAAAGGTTGCAAATAATAAATATATATTTTATATCTAATAAAAATATAATAAATAACCACAAACAAAGAAATATATACTGAGAGAAGGAAATAGAGTTAGATAAAGAAGAAATATACGAGAATGATAACGAAAAAGGAAAAAGGTCAAAGAAATAAATTGTAATAAATAAGAGACAATATAACCTAAAGTTTAGATGTAATCGCCTTGACATCATGAACCAAAGATTGTTCAACTTCATATAATCTATGAAACACATTCCCAAAAAACTTGGAGGCCACCCCACGTCTGATTTTCAAAGTAGGAGTCACGACCTCTCTTTCCACCGTCAAAGGATTGATTTCAATATGGATATTGTGTAACTTCTCATATCCATTCAATTTATCCTTAATATTGCCATTAATATACTTAAGAAAGATCTTTTTGATATCAACCTTATTGAATTCTATTAATAATTCTTCATTAGTAATGTCTAATCTATTATATCCACATTGTTCATTCAAAAACTTCAAACCTTGTTCGGCATCAATCCCAACAATACCCACTAAAAAGTTCTTCAACGAGTCTCCATGTACATATAACTGAGAAATAATTGGATTAGATGATAAATATCTATTCTCAATTTTCTCAGGTGAAATATATTCTCCCTGTTGTAATTTGAAAAAATTCTTCACACGATCAATAATATAAATACGACCGGTTTTAATATCAACTCGAGCAATATCTCCAGTATGGAACCATTCTTCATCGTCAAATACAGAATTAGTCTCGGTTATATTGTTATAATATCCTTTGAATACTTGATGACCTCTAATCAATAATTCTCCTTTATAATCATCAATTTTATATCCCATTTCACTGGTATTTCTTAATTTGAACTCAACAGTAGGAGCAATACTTCCACATGAACCAGGTTCCTTTTCATACGAATTGGTAATGGTAAGAGCACCAAATGTCTCGGTTAATCCATATAATTGTCTCATTCCAATATTCAAACTGGCCTTTAAATAAACCAAGGTTGTAGGTGCCACAGGAGCACTAGCTGTCTGTAACCATTTGACATTTTCTAAACCTAAGAATTCACGTAAGGATTTATAAGCGGGGTTTTCATCAAGATGAGAATCATACCCATTCTGCCCATCACCCGAGGCATGCTTTTCTAATTTATATTTAATGATTTCTTCAACTTTTTCACGATCATCATGATTCATTTCCAGAATCAATGTTTTAACCAATGCTTCAATCTTAGTCAATATACGAGGGACAATTGAGAAATAAGTCGGTTTGAAAATACGCAAATCACTAACCAAATTATTAAACACATTCACGGCCTTTTGATGGATTGTCAATTGTGGGAATCCCAAATAATAACCAGTAATTAAGGCAAAGCCACTAGTTTCACGTTCATAAATATGTGTCAAGGGTAAGAAAATGAACGCCCGTGAACCATCACCACGACCATGGGGCTCGGCACTGGCCAAGAATGACATCGCTGTTGTGGCATTGGTTTGTGACAACATGGCCCCCTTTGGTTTGGATCCAGTTGTTCCTGATGTGAATGAGATTGTATACAAGGCATGCTTGTTAGGAGGCAATTCTTGAATTGGATTGGCCCTTCCTACCTGTTCAACTTGGAAAATATCAGTAAGAACTACCTTGACCTGTTTGGCTTGTTCAAATAATTTAGGATCAATGAATTCCAAGGGATCCATAGAAATAATTTGTATAACATTTTCTAAATCCTTTGGGAATTGTTTCTTTAATCTTAAAATGGTTTCAATTTTATCAATTGAACAAACAACAACGGGTGATAAAGTCAAATCCAAAATATAACGAGTAACTTCTTCACCTAATGTATCATACAAGGCAGTATTTGTGATTGAAAAGGCAGAACATGCTAAATCAGTTAAAATCCATTCTAAACGATTGGCGGAGAAAATGGATACCACAAACGAAATAGATTTTTCAATTTCACCATTAATATTATTTTTACCCTTATTTTCAATACCATATGATTGCCAATCACGTAAATGATTAATGATTTTACGATGCAGATCTAATGTGACATCTTTATAAGGATTGGATAACAATGAACGAATAATCCCAGCTCCTAAATCTTTTTTTCTTTGATTGATTTCAGAATAAGTGTAATGTTTGAAATAATTATAACTGGTTTTGGAAACATAATTATAAGGTCTATAACCAAGACATGGTTTATTAGCGTATAATTCGACGGCATTATTGAATAATTTAGGATAGGTGTCTAAATCCGGGTGTAATGATTCAATTAATCGAGATGATAAAGCTTTGTTTCTAAATGGTTGGGAATGTTTTGATTTATCGAATTTGGCATCCTTTACAAGAATACTATCATAAATAGTATCATCAAATGGTAATTTGTTGATGGCTTCTTGTTTAGTCACTGGTGATTCGAATAGTGAGACTGACATTGATGAGATGGGTTGAGTGAGTCAAAGAATGATATTTGTGATAATAAATTAACTTTTGATCAACTATCAAAAACAACAATTGATGGATATTATCAAGTATATATATATAAATGTTGTTACTTGTATATCATATTGAGATGTATATCTATAATTTATACATATGGTGATTAAGGCCTATTGAATATTTCAAAAAAATGCTTTTATACCCCGCAAAGACTCACTGTCTCATCTTCCCCTTTTTTTCTTCTTGTCTCGCTGGGTGTCCCTCACTAAAATTTCATGATAGTGGGTTTCCGATGGGAAAGTGTTGATACGGAAGTCATAACAATCACTACCACCTACACGCCATTACTAGTAGCAATAGCTGTAAGGAGTACATGTCAGTACTATAGTACTAGGGCTGCTGCGAAAAGAGATTAAGAACAAAATAGGTATCCATAACCATTGACTATAAATTAATACTAATACAAAAATTAACTGAGTGGAAACAAAAAAAGAAAAAAGAAATTCTTTGCCTCCTGTCCCATGGATAAAGGCTGGAAAGAAACAGGAAGAGGAAGGAGGGAAGTTTTTCAACCATTTTTATATCAATTCCTTTCGGATATGCACATATCCTCCTCTTTCGTTTTTGCTTATTTCTCTTCGAGAGACAATGGTGGGATAGTCTACAAGTAAATGTCCAGGTGATTCATTTATCTCTTTGTCTATTCTTCATCGATATCCAGTGAGCTCAAGCAACAGTATAAGTTTCATTAAAATAATTTAGTGGGGAGAAGATGATGGAAATGTACATCAATGTACAGATTATTGGTCTTGCTCCTCATCCACCAATCAATTTATTTATAAACCTCGTTTTCCTGCCTGATTTGCCTCAAAAAATTAGAGCTTGTCACTGAAAAATAACTACATTATTATGTGGTCCTGAAACTCGAAACATTAATATAAAATATGAAATATAAAGAAAATTATGCAATACTCTATACGCTAAACCTACTTCCCGGCATTAAAGTCCGAGACCACCTTCTATGGACTGTACAGAGTTTCTGTTTATATAGTAGATACCCTATTAATTGATAAAACAATAACCCAGACGACTAAGCATGGCTAATTTGGTTGATAATAAAGATTTATCCCCGGTTATAACAAATATCTGCAGTCGAACCAACAAAACAAGCTCCATTCTATTTTAGTATTATTATTATTATTATTATTATTATTATTATTATTATCATTTATATTATATGTTCTATGCTATTATTATCACTAACCATTATCTATAATCACCCTCTTCTTAATGTTTGTTAGTGCTTCTTTCTTATCCCGTTCATGAACGTTACGTTACCCCAATTATTATTATGGTTATTATTATTATGCAAGGACGGATACATTTCAAATAAGGTCTGATTCCAATTTGGTTATACCGTTCAAGTTTATTTTGTTGGGGTCGGATCGTTTCCTCCCCTCCTATTTCATCCAGACATGCCAACAGATAACCTAAAGCAAAAAGTTAAACAATTTATTGAGCTTTCGGTATAAGGGAACCCAAACTGACCTTGGTCTTAGATGCATGGATTAAGTATGTCTTGTAGAGACCAATTGAACAAATCTCACCATTTCCTCTTACGGTCAAGGCACTTGTTAATATGTTGAGCATACCTACTGCCAGCTATCTTCCTTCCACAATTCTCACAGGGGAAGTATCTTGATGCTTCACTAGTCTTTAGTTTTATTTTATCCTGACCGAAAATATCTCGGTTGGAATCATAATCAGAATTGAGAATCACCTTGGTGGTGGACCCAGACAATGTACCACCATTTCCTTCCTTCGTTACGCTCTGTTGTTGGGCTCTTGATACATGGTTGGTGTAGCTCTGTAGTGCCTGTTGACGAACTAGTATATTGATCATATCTTTAAACAAAGATTCTGCCTGAAGGTTAAGGGTGTTAGTGTTAATAATGATCCAATTTGCCCATATTATAAATAAAACGTGATACTTACTACCACTTCAAACGTTATTGCTTGCTCTGTCATCGTATGTGGTGGTCTTTATATATGTGTATATGTCGATGATAATGGTTGGTTGGTTGGTTGGCTGTAGCTTTCGTCGTTTGACTGATTAGAAATATTATGCTTGATCCGTTTTTAAAAGAAATATTTTGACTTTTTTTCCCCTAGGTATATGCTTTAAAAAAAAATTGTGAATTTTTGAAATGGGTTGAAATGCTGCAATTTTAACAATATCTTCAATTCAATTCATAAAGAAATGTCACATCTACCGTCGCAAGAGGAAGAACAAGATGGAGAACTGAAGATCAGCAGGACAGATGATAATTTCGACATAGAGGATGAGACCCCCGACTGGAAACTCCTATTCCAACCAGATAAGAAGGGCAATGGTAAGGTCGATGATGCCACTTCCAAAATTCCCAAACGAGGAGACAAAGATTTCGAGCCTGATGGTACGACTGTCCAAAGGGATACACTTTCAGAGGCTCGAGATGCCATGTATGAAGCGTTGAGTGGGGTTCGAGGTCAGCATTTCAAGAAACAGTCCTTGATTGGAGTGTGGATCGATGAAGAACGACAATGTATTGTTCCTTATGCCAGAGGGAATTATTTCCAGAGTATAGGTCAACCTTATAAGAATCTGAAGAGGATACTCAGCGGTCTAGTGTTGAATTCCATTGAGACTGTCTATTTGGTGGAGAGAGGCTCGATGGTAATATATATGGGAGATGAAGCATATCAGAATTATCTACGTACTGACAATGTCGAGGAGAATATAGAATTTGATTATGAGTCTTTAATACCACTAGATTTGGAATTGTTGTATAGTTTGGCCTTCCAAGAAGAATTCACAATAGATGATTATCAAGTTTACTCGTACTTGAAAAGACATGGTTATTTAGTACAAGAATTTAGAGAATTAACTATTTCAAATCAGCCCCAGAGATATAACGATCACACCAATGCTGTCACCACCATTCAATCTAACAGCAAGAAGAATGATGTATTAATATCAACGATAAGTACTTTTTTAATAAGTACAATCAACTGGTTCACTAGAAACAAATCATCATCATCATTGTATCCAATCAATCATAGTTTACATTACTTATCCACGCATTATTTCAATTTCATTTCCATTTATAAGTCCTTGAGATTGATTCCCACTTCCAAGAATTTTGACAGTTTGAAAGGCGACAATGACAAGAGTAAAAGAAATAAGCTGAAATTATCATTTAATGTTTGGAAGCCAGGTAACTCGACATTTTCCAAGAAGAATCCACCCTTGCCTGATTTCCAAATCAAGGTGATCAATACAGATAGGCAGAAGTTCCCTACTTTGAGTGATATACAATGCATGATAAATGATACCAATTACGTATTTCCTTTTGAAATTGGTGTAAATAATGTCAAAGGTTCTAGTCATGAAAAGATTCATAAAAGTAAACAAAAGGAAGATAAGGACGAGAAGAAAGACAAAAAGAAGATTAATACCTTACCCTTAACTAAGAAACAAGTCCGATTCAACAAGCACCAAGAACGACAGGCTAAACTAAATAAAGGGCTACAAATTCGCAATCAATATTTGCGTAAAAGAGATCACATATTCAAGAATGGATCGAGTCAACGATCAATCATTTTAGCAGTGGTCAATAATGGAATTATAAACTTTGTCAATCTTGTGGAGGGTGATTTCTCAATCCACGGTAATGGTGGTTTGATTGAAGAGTTGAATGAGTTGTATGCCGACAGAGACCATGGAATTGTATATAATGGTAGCGTATGAAAATACATGATATGGCTAGAACAATTTGCTTCAATGTTTAACATAATACTCTTTCTAATATATAAATTTGACATAAGAATAAATCAATTACTATTATTATTTAGTGAATATATATTTATTCAAGATCACGATACAGACCCTAGAGGACTGTCTATAACCAGGTAGCGGGTAATAAAATATGATGAATCAATGGACGTATGATTATAAAAGGCAAACTAAAGATAGTCTAAAAACTAAAAAAGCTAAAAACTAGATATAATTAAAAACTAGATATAAATAAGGGCAAGAAAAAATCTAAAATGATAAATGGAAAGCAAACCAGCAACTAATGTATAAATGAAAAATGATAAGTAAGTATATATATAAATCTATGTTACATGAAAGATGAATGAGATGAATGAAGAATGATATGATATGATAGGATAGTATTAGGATGAGATTAATCAACAGCCAACCAACTTATTGGTAGGGAAAGTGTAACCACCATCTGTGAAAGTTGTGATATTAACATCTTCATAAATGTTAAGATGTTGAGCAATATAGTTTGCAGTGGGATAATCTTCAGGATCACAACCAACATTAGTAGCATTGGCTGGTTGGTACACACGAACATAATCAATACTCATTGTGACGGGGAAATTAATTGAGGGCCAATTGATATAAGCCCAATTATTTGAAATACCAAGATTCATTATTATGGACATGGGTTCTTTGGAAATACGACGCCAATCAATATTCCCATTTGGATGTAATGCAGTAGCATAAACTGTCAATGTTGGATCTGTACCGACAAACCATCTTAAATACCCATCGGTATTATCATTAAGATATTCATACCCATAATTTTGAAAGTTATGACTACCATCACCTCGTTCATACCATGTAGTATTTAAAGTAGTTGTTGCTGACAAAGCCTGTTGGAAAGGTCCACCAGCATAAGTATTCATGGTAGTAAGGGATTTATTATAAATTTCAACGAAATTGTAATCTGGTATATACCAAATATCCATGGGTGCTAATTGTAATGATTGGGAAGCAACTCCCAACAGACCACCACTTGGTAAAGTTCCAATTTCAGCTTCAATGGCATCGATTTCAGGAGCACCTCTTCCGACACCCGGGTTTGGATGAGATTGACCAGAACAAGTACAACTATTTAATCTCTGACCTGGTAAATAAGAGATCCCATCAGGAGAAGATTGATTAGCCGTGATCCCGACATCACAAGCTTCATAACTATAGGGCCAAACTCCATCGGTGGTAGCCAAATAACCTGGTCTACCCAAGTTACCCATGGTCCAAAGACCAGGCCATAATCCAGAAATAGTACCATAATTAGGTAAACGAGCCGAGAATTGAATCATCCCCTGAGTAAAACAAAATTGATTCCAAGATTGAACCATTCCTGATCTATAAAACAAATTATGATTTTGATAAGCATCCATTCTTAAATTTAATGTACCATTAGCAGTGGTTACAGCGTCAGGATCATACCATTCCAAATCTTTCGTGGCATCATAATGTAAATCAGGAGCAGTGAAGAATTGATCATCGCCTGAATAGAATGTTCTGCCTTCAATATTAAATTCATCACTAAATACCAAATCCCACGTATCCCCATCTTTACTTATATGTGTCAATGCATCTGAGGGAGTATCTGGATCAACTAAACTTGTACGAATAGCACTTAATAATGGGTATTCATAATGAGTCAAGATTTCATAGACTTGAGGTTTATACCCACTCGTGATTCCTGAAAAGGTAAGAGCAGGTAAGACGATAAATAATGCCATGGCACCTAAGAAAAGAACCGAAAACCCGACAATTCCACCAAATGATTTCCTATCCAAATGTTTTAAATCATGAATAAATCTATTCTTATCATATTCGGCATCGGCAATAGGATCAGGATTATGTAAATAATCATCGGCTTCCTTTTCATCAATATGTAATGGGAATGAAGTTGCTGGGTATCCTCCAAATGGACTAAAATCAGTATTACTTAAGAATGGATTTGAAGCTGACTTGTTGGAAGTCGAAGTTGATGAAGAAAGATCATCGTCATCTCCACCATATTGAGATGTAGCCTGTGATTGACTGGCATTATGTTGATGTTGAGTAGGTGGATATAAATGAGATGATAATGAAGTTGTTGATACTACTCTTGAACCTGCCATGGAAGGATATCTATCATATTCTGGTGGAACATGAATATTATTGGTATTGATTGAATTTGGGTTGGCAGTCATTTGATATGAATGATGAGGATTAGGACTTAATATGTTTTGTTCTTCTGATGATGAGTTTTCATTGGAAAGTAGATGAGTTTGAGTTCCATTTTTTGAATTTGAATAAAAATCTCCACCACTATAAGCATTAAACTTCCCATATTGATTATCAATTCTTGAACTATTTGGAATTGAAGATGAATTAATGCCATTATTATTATTATTATTACGAGTTAGATTAGGTGAACTATCAGAGGATAAATGTGATGAAGAATTTAATGAATGTGAATCTAATAATCTCAGATCATTAGTGGAAAGAAATGGATTTCTAGTTGAAGATTCAAAATGTAATTCAGATTCATTATCATCAGAAGATGAAAATTGATTTGGAGTATTTGAAGTTAAATCTCGTTGGGACATGATGATTTATGAATATTTGATTAATGATTTAACGAAAGTTGTGATGAGTATAATTGAAGGTATTGGAATGATAAAAATTTATAAGTTATATGATATGATATGATATGATATTGTGATATGATAAGAATGAATGAATGAATGAATGAACGAAATGAATAGACTATATTCTAGATATATGTATGATAATGGTTAAAATACAACAAAGAGGGTATGATCTGAGACAGGGATAAAATCAAATCAAATCAAATCAAATTGAATCAAAAACCAATAATAAGATAGAACAGGGTCTACGATGTATGGGTGGTTATTAAAATGAATAATATTATTATGATAGTTGTAATGGTTGGTTGGTTGGTTGAATAGATAGATGAAGTAAGTAAGTTGAAGTGACTTAATGTGTTGATGTTGTTGAATTCGTGGTGGTAAAGTTTTTCTGACCCTGTACAAAAAAAACCAAAGAAAAAATATGATGTGTTAACTATGGATTAACTATGGGTGTATTATACTTTTTTAACTAGTTGAAATATGACAGTTTTTTGATTTCTTTTTTTTTCCGACCCTCAAGTCAATTTTTTTTTTCCCACTTCACCTCGAGATGAAAGGAAGCGAAAGAAAAAAAAAAAAAAAAGGAACCAAAAATAACAACAATAATAATAATGAAAAAAAAGCAATTTAAAAATTTCTGATTTTTGTAAACAACGCGAAAAGTTTTTTTTTTTGTCTTTTGTCATTTTTTTATTTCTTTGTCTGTCTGTCTGTCTGTTTCCTCTAGTTCTTGTAAGCGAAAATCTATTATTAGAAGAAAAATTCTGAGTTTTAAACCTAAACCTATTCAAACAAATACCAAGAATATATAATCCATAATCATCTTACATACTTTATCTATCTATCTACCTACATATCATCTATCACTATTAGATAAAAGCTTAAAATCCATTTATTTATAAATAGATTTTTATATGGCTCACACTACAACTAATTATGATTTTTTTAGTCTATATATATGAGGCTATGTTCTTTTTAAATAAATTTTATAATTTATTCTTTATTTATTACTAAGAATAACAAACTAGTAATAATAACAACCAATAGATGATATACTATTGACGCGTTTTATTGTATCTTAACCACATTCTCTTTATTACAGGGTATTAATTTTCCCGTTTTATTATTTATTTATTCTTAGTATTATTCATATTGAATCAAATACGTCATTATGAAACAGTATAAACAAACACAATAATAAATTCGATTCTATTGTTTGTTCTAAAATACAATAGGAGTCAACATTCCAAAGTTTTATAAATAGATTTGAACTGAGGCACACTACTTTTCAGCACGTGCTTCAGCACGTGCAGTTTCTTCAAAAAAGAATAATTATTGTAATTAACTCTTTTTAATCAATGTCTAATAGACATTTCTACTTGTCAATTGGAAATGAATCGATTATATTATAAATTTGATATAAGGGAGCAAATTCCGGGAATTTTAAAGGATTGATCAAATAATTGCTATGTTAAAATACTAAAAATCAATCCTAAAGGATAAATTTGGTTTAAAGGAGAAGTAGCTGAAAGATGTTTAATGGTAAGTCGGATTTTTTCACTTAATCGATTCATCATCTCAAATCACCATCATATCATCAATTCGTCATGTCCTCCCTCCACCTCCAAATCCTCAAAGATTGTCGAAGTTCCTTCCAATTCTTCAAATGTGGGGCATATATATCCTAATTCCAACAGTATAATACACTTGATCCTTGATTCCATATAAAGTTTTTATTTTCTTTAAAATGGTCATCAAATATTAATTTCAATACATCCTTCTTTTGGAATGACCAATCAATCAAATCTTCATCAAGTTATGATTCTGATTCTATCCAAAACCAATAGGTAAACTTCAAAGGCACGGTTCGGTGTCATTCCACGATTTTTTTACTATTCCATCATTTGGTAACTAAAAACTTAAAGAGAAATGTTCTATCAAAGCATCATTGATTGGATTGACAACATGACAAACTTGAAGACGTTGGAGTTGTTTCGTTATAAGGAATTGCCCCATTCTCAAATGCTACATTATCTCTACAAAGTGAAAATAATCACAATTTACGGTGATTCCAGTAAGTTTTGGAATTACATTGAAGATATTCGTTTACAAAAGCTAGACAATATTACTGTATATTTGAAGCCGGTTAAGGATGAATTATATGTCGATGAGTGTCATGTCAAAGGATTAGATGTCAGAGTCTTACCTTCCCTGAAATTCAATTCTTACACACAAGATGATATTTACTTTACCGCACGTAGTCCCTAGAATATTTAGCTTTAATGAATAAATGTAAAGTTTCAACTACTGAGTATGTTTGTAAATATTTATATCTTGAGAGAAGTACCTGTAATTCATAAAACTTCTTGGTTAGTTGTAAAAGTTCGCTATTATACGAAGTGGAGGTAAGCTCTGCCCAACTTCCAAAGGGCAAAACTGGCAATTGGAACCGGTAGAGAGGTAATTATACTACTGTATAAGCTGTTATTAAATTGAAGATGTGTGGCAGTTGCTGCTGATCTTCTTTAGATTTTACTGTGGGCCCATAAATTATAATTAACTATTTTTTTCTTCGGCTCGGGTAGGTTCGCAAAGAGAAAATCAAATTGTTTTACTGGACGTCTACAGTAATTTTAAATGTTGATAATCCTAATCACAATTTAATCTCAATATAGTCCAATTCTATAACCAACATATAGTTCTAATGCAGCGCTATGTATTGGTCTGTGTCATATTAGTGTGGAGATACAACAAATAATGGTGGTGGAGCCTTTTGATTCATTATCCTACTTAAGATAAATTTAAGGTTTTCTGTTATCAGATTGAAAATGGTAGCACTTTTCAGCCACACTTTTTTCTTTCAGATTTCCAGTGTGGATAAAAACTTTTTCACAATCAATTTACTATTTAAACCAATTGATTTATCCCTTACTTGATCTTATAATAATATTAATAAGTAATAGTACAAATCATACAAGTTATAATTAACTATTACAAATGACTAAGTTAGATATCAATTCAATTGCTATTATAGGTGCAGGCCCAGGTGGTCTTGCTTCACTTTATGAGTTTCTCCATACCAACAAGGATGGTTCATCTACTGTGGGAGGACCAGCCTCTACTGATCGTAAGTTCACTAAGATTGTGGCATTTGAACAGAAGGATAAGGCTGGAGGGATCTGGGCTCCTTCATTAGACAAAGCTGACTTGCCCATTCCTCCCCAACATATCTTGGATACTGAAAAATATAATGATCCCGATGTTATTCACCCAAGACAAGAGATTCCACAAAATTTAGAGAAGGCCACAGTGGAAAATCCAGTAAGTTTCAAGGAAGATATCACTACCAGTGAGTTAGAATGGAGAAGGTCTGGTGTTTTCCCTGATTTGTTCACCAACATCCCTACAAGATTCACTAGGTTTTCATACATTGAAAATGAACCAGAATACCTTGATGAAAAAAGACCAATTTATCCGTTCTTACATCATCAAGAATTGGTTAACCGATTTGAAAATTTCATTGAAAAGGAAAACCTTTATGATTACATTAGACTTAATTCAACCATTGAGACCGTTTCTAAAACCAGCAATGGTAAATGGTTATTGACAGTTCGTCAGAAAGATCCAGTCAATGGGAAGGAAAGTTGGTATTCAGAAGAATTCGATGCTGTCGTTGTTTCTAACGGACATTATACTGTTCCAAACATCCCTCATATCCCAGGTTTGGCTGAATTTAATAACAATTTCCCTGGTGTTTTGATTCATACCAAATCTTACAGGAATCAAGAAGATTTCAAAGGTAAGGAGATCTTGGTTATAGGTGGTAGTATTAGTACCGTCAATATCTTACAATATGCCGTTCCCGTTGCCAAAAGGGTTGTCAATTCTAAAAGAGGTCCTCATTTAGTTTTTGAATGGATTAATAATGCATTAGTATCAAAGGGGATTGAAGCCAAACCAGAAATCACGAAAATTGATCCTAAAACCGGTGAATTCTTCTTTTCCGATGGGACAACAGAAAAGAGATTTGATAAGGTTGTGTTCACTACTGGGTACCACTACCATTATCCATTCTTAAAGGATTATTTGAAAGTGATTGATCCTTCTAATTTATCCAGAGTTGGGGGTCTTTATTATAATACTTTTTCAATTGCCGACCCTACTTTGGCCACGGTTGGAGTGGCTGTATCTACGTTGAATTTCCATACGATTGAATCCAGTGCTGCTGCTATTGCTGGGGTTTGGGCCGGAGTAAAAACCTTACCATCTCAAGAAGAACAAAAACAATGGGAGAAGGATTTAATAGATAAGACTGCCAACAATATATTCTTCCATTACTATACCCATCGTAAAGCCAAAGCGGAGTTTATTGATCCTTTACATAATTTCTCCCCCATTGGTAGATATAATCCTTTAGAAAAGGATGAGGCGTACCTTGATGATGTTGATGTAGGTGTTAAGAACTTGGAAAAGTTGTTTTATGGCTTGAAAGACAAAACCTTACCTAAGAGTGCTACTCTCTTAAAGACCTCTGCTTGAGTTTGAACTCGTGTGTTAATTTAATTTATTTATATCCTTTTAATTATACTATAATTTTGTAATTGGTTTTACGTAGTTAGTCTACATCTCTATGGTAGCTCCTTTTGGCAATTCGAAATCTATGTACTGCGGTGTGGATGGTTTTCATAATATGCCCCCCACACGAGAATTGAGATAAAAACTCCCTCCCTTTCTCCCTTACTACAAAATTGGATACCTATCACTAATTCCTTAACTTTGAATAAAAGTACATTATTTGGCATGAGTGAACCCACCTTAACGTTTCATGTACAGACGTATATGACTCAGTTCAAGGTGCCCAGTGAATTGATCAAAAAGAATTTCAAAAATATTCAGAAATTGATTGAAAAACAGAAGAAACAGTTGTCAGATGATGTTAGTAAGATCAAGAAGAATTCTAAATTGACTAACGAAATGAAGTTGGAGATGATTAGGAAAATCATAAGAAACTTTGAAAGTTTCCAAACTAAGCTTAAAGTATCCGTGGAAAGAGATCAAGAGTTACAATCGAGAATCATTGCTAGATTTGAACATATTTCCCAATTGGCTGACTTTTGCTTATCACAAGACCAGTCTCCTAATCCAAACGTATCAGAAAAGAGTAATAATGGTAAGGAATCATCTACAACTCCTCCCGGACAGCTGCAACCACTGGATGAGACTGAAAAGTATCTTAATATGCATGATCCCAGTTTATTAAATTGGTATCGAGATCAAACTAATCTTTTAATCATTGACTATTTAATCAAATCAAATACAGGCTCGGGTCCTAATATAGGTTTGGTATTGTTGAATAGCTTGTGTGAATCAAACCCCAAGTATAGAAAGTTAATCGACTATGACTTATTTGAAAGTTTCAATAAAGTGTACGTTTCAATTATGGAAGATCATGATTTAACGTTGGTGATAGCATGGTTTAATGAAAATAGAAATTTCTTAAAGAAGAACAATTCAAACCTTGAATTTGAAATCAATTATTGTAAGTTTTTGTCACTAATTGAAAAGGGAGATGTCAGTGAAGCTATTAAATTTTCAAGTATAAACCTTTCTCCTTATGGTAATAAGAGTAATTATCAAGAAAATGATTTGACCAATCATACTAATAACTTCACGAGAATGAAAGAAATTGGAGGATTGTTGGTGTATTTGGCCTTGAAAGAAAAGAATAGTATCAATCCTAAGAATGAAAGAATTGAATTTTCAAGTAGTTTGTTGATTAACTCTCCAAGATTTCATGAATATGAGAAACTTTTATCAGATGAGAGATGGGAAAGTTTATCACATTGTTTTATTGAGAATTTCACCAAGCTTTATGGAATCCCAAAGAATTATCCTATTTTTGTTTATTTATCGGCTGGATTATCAAGTTTGAAAACAAAATCTTGTTATCACAATACTGAAAATACAATATTCAGAGAAGTTTCAAAGGATGGTCATGGTCATGAAATAGCAAAGTCAGATAATATTTACGAACAAAATCTCGGTGTTTTAAAGGATAAGAAGTTTAGAGGTCCCAATCAATACTATAAGTTATTGAATAAGATTAATAATTGTCCAGTGTGTTCTCCAGAATTATACAAGTTGAGTAGGAATTTACCATACGCTGAATTAATCACCAATATTTTTGACAATCCGTTTAAATTACCCAGTGGTAATATTTATCCCTTCGACAAATTGTTGGATCCTTCTGAAAAGTATTTGTCAGAAAAGAATACCTTACTCAGATTGGGCAAGGTTAAAGATCCTTTAACAAGAGAGATCTTTATGATAGATAATTGCATTAGAGTTTATCCCGTATAAGCCTTTAGTTGTGGCAATAATGATTTTTATATTTTTGGTTTGGTAATCCCGGTTGGGTTCATGGCTTGTTTTCTTTACGTTTGGGTAAATCTTTTTTTTTAAAATTTCTTTCTTTCTTAACTTTAATTTAGTCTTTTAATAATGATTCATGTTACTGGTAATATATATATGTTAATGTTTTGCTTCTATAAATTTGATTCAAATTAATCTGAATCATCATCATCATCGTCCTTTTTCTTATTGTCTTCGGCCTTTGGCTTGAATTTCTCAAATACGTATACTCGGGCATCTCTTTCTGCGGCAGGTTTCGTAGTATCTCTAGTACTATTGGTTCTTTTGTGGTGATATTGAGGGAAGGATGCCCAATCGAACCGGCCTGATCTTTCAACTTTATAATCGCTGCTTCTAGCCAAGATCTTGATATTCCATGAATTATAAGGCTCACCTTCAAATACAGTCAAGACTATTTTACCTTCATGACTATTATCATCTGAATAACCAGCGAAATCATTCGTTATAGTATTGTTGACAATGTCAAACACTTCCTTTGAGCTTTTGAAATAGTCGAGAACCAACTTCTGATGATCTCTAACGTTCCTATCCATATCCTTCATCCCTCTTCCTGTATGAGGGAAATTGAACATTATATAATTTAAATTACCTTTATCAACAAATAATTGATTCAGTAATGATTTTGACTTCTTTTTACCATTAGGCACCAACTTTAATGTTCCAACAAGATTAGTAGCATCTATACTATGTAACACCTTGACTCCATGCTCACTTAGTACTTTTAGGTTATTCTCTATAGTGGGGTATTTCTCATGTAATTCTTCAAGAGAATCAAAAGAAGTTGCAATCAAGTTTTCAGGTGTAATATGATTTTGTTCTATTATGGAAACTGCAAACGAGAAGTCTCCTTCTCCAACAAGCAAGACCTTGTTATCTGAATTGAATGGAATCAACCCCTTTTGCTGTCTTTCAACCTGCTTTTTCTTTTGTTTACTCCCACCACTTTTGATCAGCTTTTCCTTTTGTATATTTTGTTCCTTCTGTATTTCAAGTGCTTTGGCCTTGCTAGTTTTTGCAAGTTGCTTCAGCTCATGTCTTGCCAACAAACCCCTCAAACCCTTGGTGGCTTGAACTTTACCTTTTAGTTTCCTCCCCATTGATCCCTTGTATAGTTGCAGCTATAGTTGTAGTTGCAAACAGTATTTTGAAAATTTATCTTCAAATTCTATTTGATGATCTTCGCATTTTGTTTTTTTTATAGATATCCATACTAAAAAATTTATACTAAAATGATTAACCTTATTCATTGTTTTTTATACAGAGAGAATAAACATACAAACCATGCCAAACATACTTAAAGATGAACATGCGCTTCAGCCATGTAGTCTATTGAACTATTATCATGGCCCTCGTCAAATTCATAACCCGTAGTCGTAGCGGTAGAAGTGCCATTCATTGTAACGTCAACTTCCTCTTCATCACTACTACTTACTTCATAATCTCTATCATCATTACTTGAAGGTTGTGTAACACTTTCGGAAGAATTATTATCTACTGTCATTTTCTTGATGTAAGTCGAAGAGAAAGATCCATTTTCATTTTCATTTTCAATTTCATTTAAGTCTTTATCAGCATCATCTTCGTCTTCTTCTTCAGCTTCAGGTTCACTATCAGATACGTCGAACAAATCCTCTACTGAACCATCATCAAGTTCATAAAATAGCATAAAGGTTCCTTGACCATTCAAAACTTCCTCCTCAGTGACGATATAAACTGATTCATCACTGATTCTCCACCAGGTTCCTCTGAATTTACGATAGCATATGTAATGACCATAGTTATGAGTACCATAATGTATTATGACCGCCTTCAAATTATATATTAATGGATTTCTTTCAGCTTGTTGAGATGCTTCATCAGATGCATCAGCTGTACTGATTTCGGTAGAAATAACAGTATGGGTAGTAGTATCATGAGATTCTAATATTTCTTCCTCTGAAGACATTGATGAATCCGAGGGAGGAGTCAACGACGAAACAGGTTTGATGTTTGATGCTACCGATGGGATGATTCTTTCATCTTGCTTTCTGAATGGTAATCTTGCATCCATATTCACATCTTGAGGTACGACTGTATAATCTGTCAAATTCAACTTTCCAGGGAACGTAACATTACTTGGGTTTTTAACAATGGCATAAGATCTTGGATCAAATACTGATCTATTGATGTGAATGGATAATAATGGAGGTGGTCTACTTAAGAAAATCTGTTTGGATTTCTTCGATTTCTTAATTTGCTTTTTTATTGTCAATTTTTCAAATACTTCATCAGTAATATGAGGTTTACTCAATTCTTCCTCTATCAAGTCCAACCTTTTATTGAATTGTTCAATCAATTTGAAATTCTCCTTCTCTTTAAGTTCTTGTAAAGTTGCCAATAAGAATTCTTTAGTTTGTTTCAATCCACATCTGTTACAATTAACTTCTTCAATGATTTCAGGAGCAATCCACTCATTTAATAACGAATATAGATCGAAACTTGACTGCGAGTAATATGATGCACTACTTTGAGGTAAATTTAAACTTAATCCACTTATAACTGAATACCTTATACCACCAACCTCACCACAGGTCAAACATCCAATTCTTTCAGTTGAAATCCCATCTACAGGTGTGATTAACTCCAATGGATATACCTTATGATCACAACCAATTAAATTGGGGTCGACTTGATTGGCAGGAACGTAAACCTTTCCTAATCTGCCCAAATCTTCAACACCTGATATAAGTTTGTAAATATTTGAAATGTCAGTAAATTTGTCGGCATTTTTAATGGATGAAGTTTCCGATTCTGGTTCTGGAGTAGAAAATCTAGAAGATGTCATTTTCTTATATTCTCGTTCTAATATATTCATGACCAATTGATAAAACTCTTGAGCATCCTCTTGATTGTATCCAGAAAAGAAATTTTGTTTGGGACCATTTGGCATCTTATTGAGTAATGGCTTGGTACTAAACTCCTTACCAGAAGTACCATACTTGCCGTTGACATTATCTAATAGTGTCTTGAGAGCATTAGTAAATATCAATTCTGGTTTAAGTTGAGTTTGTTCAATGTTGGCATATAAATAGGAATCAATGAATTTCAAAAATTGACGAGACGAAGCCAATGATTGAATGACTGAATTCATAAAGCACGTATTGCCATCATTACTGATTCCACCCACGAGACCACCGTTTTTGATGGCAAATCTTTGAATCTTTGATTTCTTGTTATTCTGGGGTAAAAATCTATTTCCACCCCGCTTGGTGAATCGATTATTATACATGCTGATGAGATTAGAAATCTTATTAAAGACCTTGTTGGCTAACGATACTAAGTTGAATGAAGGATCTTGATATTGCACACTTATGTAAAACACAGATAATGTAACTAATAAGATGGTTGATGTGAAAGATAATTTTTTGTACACGTTATTATTATTTATATTACCAACTAAATTCGTTTGTGATCCACCACCAAAGACAGATAAATCTGGGATTAAGTTCGACAACCACACGATGAATAGATCGATATAGTAGTTGGCGTGGATATTGGTGTAGTCGCTTAGTAAATCGACGACTGAATTAATGAATGAAATTAATGCTAGTATAAGGAAGAAGAATGCTAATTTGGAGTTGGGTGATGATGACATGAAGAGTCCTAATGAAAATCCCCAGCCGTTATTTGGAAATATTGAGTTGAAGAAATTGTGTATTCCACTAGTGATTCACCTGAGGCCAATTCTTGATAGTTATAATCTTCTTCTTAATATGTTGCTAAAAGGTACCAGCTGTTTAAAAAAGAAAAAAGTTTTGGTTAATAGAAAATTCATCTGATATTTCCCGCTTCATGGGATGAAAAAAAAAATTAAAAAAAATTGGTATAGGCAGAACAAAGAAAAGTTTTTGCTATATAGAGAAAATTGGGGAGGGTGCAAAACTATAGGAAACTTTAAGCCAACCAAAGTTAATGTATAAGATATTGTATATTTTAATGTAATATAGATAAACAAACAAGGTGTAGATAAAAAGAAAAGGCAGAGCAAACAACAACTGGAAGCACAATTGCTCTGAATAAAACAAAAATTTAATTTAATAGTTATGGTAAAGACATAGTAAAAGAGGATTTAAAATAAAAAAATGGTGATTATCAACATACAGATAATCTACAAACGATAAAGCTAAAAAAAGAGTGATGGAGGATGGGGAAGAGGAAAGAGAAGGAAAAAAATCAACGAGGTTATTACAAGCAAATAAACAACAAACTCACAAGCATTTGACCAAACTTTTTTGCAAGTTCTGAACTTTTCAAAATGTAACCGGATGGACTATAAAGGGCGCAAGTAGCAATAAAAACAAAACCCAAAACCATTTGATTATGGTCTTCCTTGACCATACATGGGAGGTGGAGGCACGCCTCTACCGAAATTTTGGAATTGACCGATTGGAGGTCTATCTTTACCCCAACCACATTTCAACGGACGACCGTTGACACTAAACCCAGCCAATTGAACAATAGCCAAGGCGGCTCTTTCATGTGAATCATACTTAACAAAGGCACAACCTCTTTCTGGATGGAATTTGAAATCAACAATGTATCCAAAGTTTTGTACCAATGGGATTAAATCATTTTGTTGAGTAAAATGAGCAATATTACCCAAGTAAACGGTTGTTTGCCAAGAAGGAGTTTGTCTCAATACGATATCGTAAGATTGAGGAGACAAGACTGGAACACTACCATTATTATTACTGTTGTTACTGTTGTTGCTTCCATTACTAGTAATGGATTCCCCATTGGACGAGATCGATGTATTTAAAACACCTCCTTGTTGTTGTTGTTGTTGAGGTGGAGGAGGTAAACTAGCAAACTGTGGAGGAATACCACTACCAGTACCAACAGCGACACCACCATTATTATTTAATTGCTGTTGTTGTTGTTGTTGTTGCTGCTGTTGCTGCTGTTGAGGTTGTTGTTGCTGCTGTTGAGGTTGTTGTTGTTGCTGTTGAAGACCACCAGCAAGTTGGGGAGGCAAAATACCATTTTGATTAAAATTATTAAAAGGTCTTAATTGTAGGTTAGGCAATCTATTATTATGATGGTTATTGTTATTATTATGATGATGTAAACTATTATGGTTGTTATTGTTGTTATTATGACGATTGTTATTATTATTATTGTTTCTAAAATTGTTATTACCATTATTATTGTTATTGTTGTTATTTTGAAGTTGTTTATGAGAAGCCCAATTACATCTAATGGCTCTACCATTCAACCATTCACCATTCATGGTTTGTAAGGCTAACTCAGCATCTGATTGGTTGGCAAAGGTAACAAATCCGTATCCTCTTGATCTGGAAGTTTGCATATCCCACATGACATGAGCCTGTTTTAAGGAATTGAATTTGGAAAATGCTCTTTTTAAGGAATCATCATCAACTTCAGGCGATAAATCACCGACAAAGATATTATATATTGGTTCATCATTTTCACTAAGGTTGTTATTGACAACATTTGAAGATTGATAAGCCCAGTTAATCTTAATTTCAGCATTATTTAAAATACGACCATTCAAAGTATGTAATGCAAGTTCAGCAATTTGGGTGTTTTCAAATTCCACAAAGGCATAATTAAACCCAGATTTATTCTTGTCATTCAAAATCTTAATGGTTTGGATAGGACCAGCAACTATGAATAATTCACGTAAGTTATCTTCAGTTAAACCTCCATGTAAGTTACCAACATATAAGATTTTGTTTGAAACTTCACGGCCACCTTCAATAGCAGAAGCTGGGTTTGAATGTGGTTGTTCAACCTGGAGTTCAGATGATTCATCGGATGGTAGTTGTTGTTGTTGTTGTTGTTGAATATCACCTTGTTCAATGTGTTGGTCAACGAGTTGTTCGGTGGAAGGAACAATCACGGGGACGTCGATTGGAACAGAAGATTGGTCTTGTTCTTGTTGTTCTGACATTACGTTAAACAGATTAGTGGGAATTGATAGATAAAACGAATTGAATTGAATTGAATTAAATTGAATTAAATTAAATTAAAGAATGAACTCGAATTGAACTGAATTGAATTAAATTAAATTGAAAGGAATGAAGCTTTAAAAGAAGGTAGTATTCTATTAAATAGACTGAGATTGTCCAAGTAATATGATTTTTTTAAACAGAAGGAACTATCGTGACTGGAAGATAGATATGGATAGACAAAAATGGACAAAGCAAAGCAAAGCAAGGATTAATGAATAAACAGTAAAACAAAAAAAAAATTGATTGTTGTTGAAAAATGGAGTATGGAGAGGACTGAATAGAAAGATCCTTTCAAATTGAAAAAAGTGGTAAGTGAATATAAAAAAAACAATCAAACTGGATGTAAGGATACAAAAAGGGGGTTGGGTAGTGGTAGGATGGGATGAATTGAATGGATTGGATTGGTTAAACCTAGAAATTAAACCTGTTTCCCTGATGATTGAATTGGAATCTGAATGGTTGATGGTGATTTTAACAAACCACAGAACTTTTGAAGGTTTCTACTTTTGTCGAAAAATTCTCGTGTACACTAAAAAAAATATTTAATGTGTGTGTGTGTGTGTGTATGGTATGAAATTAAAGAGCACGACCACTGATTTGATATTTTTTATCCCCAGTTAAAGCCGTCAAATCCACCCATTGAATAGTACCATTTTCACCTTGACTGTTTATATATTGATTTAAACTTATCGGTCAATAACAATTCGAATTAAAGAGTATTAACACCTGTTAGATGATACATCTCAACTGTCTACACCACTAATACTTGATCCTAGAGTACTGGTTCCATACATCCGTACCTCAACTGTATGCTTTCAAGCGGCCCGATCAACTTTTTTTTTTCATTTTGAACCTAATGGGTAGGGTAGACGATGGAACGAGTTAATTTCTTGCTTAGAACTCTACTTTTACCAGTATAATATTTCCATGTCATCTCATATCCTACTACAGACTGATGATCCGAGACTACTAAAACCACTAAAGACGTATCTTGAGTCCATTAATGCGTTGAATAAGCAATACAAGATTGCTAGCTCCACTGCTAATCAATTCCAAATCTTCACAACTTTAACTAGTACAGATGATCTCCCACCAGAATTTAAGAATACTACTACCTCCCTACCATACATTATAAATGATGAGTCTATTTCCAAGGAAAACACCTTAACATCGGTGATACTAGAATACATATCTATACACCATCTCCATATAAATACTGATCTATTGATCAACAATATACCGAAAAAATGGTCAATGTATCCTCCCATGATTCTTTTCAATTTTAACTCATTTGATAATTCAGTATGGAAAGATATAGATCTTGAGGATTTGTTTTCATTTATCCTTATGAAGGGATTGTTCCCTCGTGAAATCACTCATTTTGCAATAAATCAACCCATTATTAAAACCGATAATGAAATGAGGAAACCAGTTAATTTGATCCCTTTATATGGAGATTTTGGACCTGACCTTAATATTGTTGACGATAATCATGATCTAGTATCGAACCCTACCCAATCTGATTTTAATGAGGCATTCTGGTCTCATGTGGTTCAAAATGGAATTTATCAAACTTGGAGTCCAAGGTATACAATGTTTTCACGAGGAAATATTAAGGAGAAAGCCCGAATTCTAACAGAATTCAAACAATTAAAGGGTAGTTTGGTTCTAGATTTATATTGTGGTATTGGATACTTTTCTCTCAGTTATTTGAAGAATGGAGGAACCTTACTTTGTTGGGAATTAAATCCTTGGTCAATTGAAGGCTTTAGGAGATCAATTGAAGGAAAATATCATTACAAAATATTTACGAGACAAGATGAGTTTAATTATGAACTATATCAACAATTAAGTTCTTCTTCTTCAACGTCGTCGCCAGTTCAGGTATTCATTTTCTTGGAAAGCAATGAATATTGTCTTGATCGATTGTCAAGTTTCCCACATCACAGTCTAAATATAAGTCATATCAATTTGGGATTGTTACCCACGTCAAAGCAATCATGGTCTGTGACAAAAACAATCCTTGATAAATATAGATCCAATTCGGCATTCTCATCGCTAGTACATATTCATGAGAATTTTCATATTAAAGAGTTGGATAAATTGGTGGCTTGGATAAAGTACGAGTTTGCAGTCAATGTAGAACAACTCGATGAAGTGAAAGATGAGGATAAAGATGAACAGGTTAGAGATTCGATTCAAAGCATCAATAAAATAAAATCGTACGCTCCTGATATATGGCACATAGTCGTTGATTTAAAATATTGACGACAGGGGGGGTCAAGAAATTAGATAGAAAGATAAAATGATAGATAGATGGGTTAACCCAACGGCTTTACTTCAAGGATAAATTTTCTTAGTACAGGATAAATAGGACAATACAATAGAATATAATATCCAACTGGAAGAATAGTAAATGATATAGAATAAATTTAAAGTTAGGATGATGAAAATTAAATTCAGCACAGCCGGATGGATTATCTGATATATCTCTCTCCTATTCTTCAATATTTAGATGATCATGAAGGAAGATTCAATAGAAGAATAAATAGAGCCCAGACGACCCCCCCCATTACTCGATTAGGGAAATCAAAGAACAATTACTCTAATGTGTCTAACGTAGGAAAGGGGTTTTTTATTGACATATGATGTGGAGACATTTAAGAAAAGGTCATATACATAAAAAAATAAAGGTGGTTGATTGATTAAAGGTAGGATTATGATTACACGTATAAAGGAAGTCATCTGTAAAAATTCTTGTCCATTGTTTAGCTTTTATGTACGGGATGAACAAAATTTACGGACCGACTAAAAAGCTTCATCGGTTTTCTAATAATAGCACTTGTTAATGCCATTTCTTACTCTCGTTCTAGCTCTAGGTCCGAACTGGCTTTTACACAAGGGGGGTGGCGGAGGTGCACGAAATTATTTGCTTGTTGCAGCTAAATTGTGTTGATGCACTAACGCACACAACCTGTTAAAAATGATTATTCAGCTTTAGCAACATCTTTAAATCATTAAATGTATGTCTCTCTTGATTCAGTTAACACTACGTAAACTGCAAGTATCTACTCTCATCATGGTTTGTGTTGGATATACCCCCCCCCCCCCCAATACATTGTGTGACATCTTTCTCCAAAATCCTACTATATCTGATGGATTTTTTAACCCATATTTTTTTGAATTACTTACAGTTTAGATCACATACAGGAAATCAAATTTGCAGGTTCCAGTGCTGCGCCGCCAGTTTTTTCAACTTTTTATGACACACCAACCCATAACCTAATTCATATTCAATGTTTAACTTATGACAAACAATAGTGTGGGTATGTATGTACGTTCCATTCTTATTATAATTTATAGTTTGAATTGAATTCGGGTATTCTTTCTGTTTGTGGCCTGACAAATAAAGGCAAACGGGAATTGATTACGAACTTCCTTCTCTTTAAACTCATTACCTTTAAAAACTATATAGCGAGACATTTTTGTGATCATTGATTATTTTCAACGTCCAACTTGATATAAGTAGTTGGTAAAATATTTTCAATTCAATTCTATATATAATTATTCCCTCTGTCTCCATTAATCTTGCAACCAGTGAAGTATTTATTAAAGAAGGTTAACTCAATTTAGGTTATTTTTAGTTCATAGTCAGTGGTCTTGTGGTGTTACTCTTCTCGTTGGAGACATTTTTTTCCCTTTCCGACTTTTTTTTTTATTTTTTGCTGTGTGTGTACGTAAGAACCTAAAGTACGTAAGGTGATAATCTTTTGATTACAATTTAGAAAACAAGAGGTTAACTTTCAATTCCAATCATTTTCAATAAATTTTATCTTCTATCACAGGCAAACGATAAGTGTCAGTCTACGACGAATATATCATCCCATTCCATTCAATTCATTCCTATTGTTTTATTGTATTATTTCATAGATAATTTCTTTTATTTTTTAAAGGGTTTCATTTCAATTCGGTATCCATATCTCCAATGTCAAATTCATACAATAAAAAGCCAGAAGAGAGTCAGGGTCAGGGTCAGGATCAATTGTTTGACATATTGAACTTATCCCCTCCTACAATCCAAATTGATAATACAGGATCGTCAAATACAGCTTATGTACCGCCTTCAACTAATACAAGTGAATCATATAATCCTTCAACCCCATCTTTATTTGAATTCAATTCCCCAACCACAAATTCAACAGGTCCAACCTATGATACTGGAAATGATCAAAATCGACTACCCCAGCAGAATCAACTGGGTCAACAGCCAATAGGTATCTATTTGAATGATCAACAACTGAATTATTTGAATAACTCTTCATCCTTATATAATAGGAACCTTGATAATAGTTCAAACATCTCACTTGATCAGTTCACTCAACCTCAACTCGATCAATATCCTCAATCGATACATTATACACAACAGGTATATAGCCAGGAGCAGTATATCGATCCACAGCAACAACAACAATCTCAACAAGGTAACCTACTATCTCCGAATAATTTCCTTCCAAGAAATGTTAGTAATACATCGATCAGTCAACAGGATACCTCTAATTTGTTAAATCCAAATTTACCAAGATCTCCAGGTGCATATTCATCTCATTCGGTATACTCATCTGATAACTATTCCCAACCAGCAAGTCCATTTTTAGATGCGGCATCTCATTTCAGTAACTCTAATAGTTTTGTTCCTCCAATTCCTTTAAATGCACCAAATTCGTATCCTGGTGTCGAAAATACCAACCCATTTTCCAACCAATCAGGTCAAGGTAACCAACAACAGCCTCAGCAACAGCAGCAACAACAACAACAACAACAACAACAACAACAACAACAACAACAACAACAACAACAACAACAACAACAACAACAACAACAACAACAACAACAACAACAATATCAACAATTAGATACGCTAGGAACTTTTGACACTGAAATAGCTCTAGGTGGATCAATATCAACAGATAACTTGTTAGACTTGGATAACACTTATATGCAATCACAACCTCAATCACAATTTCAATCACAGGTTAAGCAAGCCCCTGTTGGGTTAGAGTATCAAGCTAATTCTCAAGTCAAACAGGAGCCTGCAGATTTGGATTATCAAATCAACCCTCATCCGTTTTTGATCACACCGCCCACACTCCCCAATATGCAATTATCACTGGGTTTATTACAAGAACAATCATATGACAATGTTAGTACTACTGCCACAGCCAATACCACTTCTAACTCTCGATCAAATTTGTTAACAGAATCTAATTTATCAAGTTATAATAATCAACAACTGCAAAGTGATTATCTGAATCGAGATGGTATTTCACCGGATAATGGAGAAGAAGTTCGTGCCAAGACTCCGTCACTTTTCAGTAATACTTCTTCAGTCAGATCTACTACTCCAAACGGAACGAAAAAGCCAAGGAAGTCCAAGAAGAAAAGTAATAATAATAGCAGCACTAACATTAACGATATTAACAAAAGCAATGGTAGTAAAAATAACAACAATAATAATAACAGTTTAATTCCAAACGCATTAAGTCCAGGGGGTTCAGTCTATCTGGACTATTATAACAGCAATAGTGCTAGTAATGGTGATGATACACATGATGATATTAAACGAGGAAGGAGAAAATCGCACGCAAGGAAAGTTTCACGATCTAATTCTAGATCACCGTTACCTAAGGATGATGGTTTATCCAGTAGTGACCTCAATGACGATTTTAATGACGATGATGATGATAATTATGAAGGGTGGTCTACGGCCAATAATGCCAATGGTGGTGGTAGTGGTGCTGCAGCTAGCAGCCTGATGGATTATTTACAACCGTCGCAAGAAAGCTTGAACAACCCATCTCGTCGGAAAATGTTAGAATTGGCAAATCCTAATCAGTTTTCCAAAAGGACTCAAAAGCATCCTAGTGTTTATGCCTGTCATTTGTGTGACAAGAGGTTTACACGTCCTTACAATCTAAAATCGCATTTAAGAACTCATACTGATGAAAGACCCTTTGTTTGTACGGTTTGTGGAAAGGCATTTGCAAGACAACACGATAAAAAGAGGCACGAGGATCTCCATACTGGTGAGAAGAAGTTCCAATGTTGGGGTTTGCTAAAAAGTGGTAGTCCGTATGGATGTGGTCGTAAATTCGCTCGTGCCGATGCTTTGAGACGACATTTCCAAACTGAGGCAGGTAAGGAATGTATTCGGTTGTTGATTGAAGAAGAAGCAAAGGAGAAGGAGGCACAGGGTATAAAGACAACTCAAAGTATCAATGAGCAGAATGTAATAATGGATTACTTCCAAACCTATGGAGGTGATAGTGTTGCCACGACGAATTATACTCTGGTCTCAACCGATATTACTATCTCACAACTGGACGATATGGATATTAATCCAAATGTGCCGCAGCTAGCAATATCGCCTCCTCAGGACTGATTGTATTTACCACTATCTAAATATGCATATATGTGTTTAAATTAATATTTGTATTTTATTTGTAATGATAAAGGCTTGTACATATCTGTAAGGAATCATTTTAGAAGGCACTCAAAATAAAAGTAAGCGGAAAATTTACTTTCGTAAAAAAAATATTGAATATCATAGTATAAAACACGTCCATGAACATTTAAACAGCAATGTCTTTGGGTCACGAAGAAGATATGATAGATCGTCTATCACGATCTAAGAGTCCGAGCGGTGAAAATAAACTAAGTAAAGAAGAGACAGTTTTACGAGACTTGCAATTGGAAAAGGAACAATTAATTTTATCCCAAAATAAACAATATTTGGAAGATTTATTTAAAGATAATTCAACTCAACCTATTAAGATAAAGAATGTTCAAATCACCAATAGTCAAGACTTCAGGTATTCCTTCTTGCAAACTCAATTCCAACCATTGCTAAATAATTCACAGCCTATCACATTAACGGAAATGTTGAGCACTATAGAGACAATATCCAAATCGTTCATTAAGCTTAGTTTAGTGGAGAATCTAATGGTTTCCATTAATCCTATTCAAGTCAACAGGTCGATTTTTAGTAGGAATCAAGATAGTGGTGCCAGCATAAACATTGTTCCTATCTTTAATATAATACCCGTCAAGAGATTCAGTGCCAAAACAGGAACAAATATAGGTAATGGTGAAGGAGATGGATATATTCAATTTCAACTTCGTAATTTATTCGGAGGTGCTGAAAACTTGACCTTTGATGCTACTACCGGAACCAAGACGAAATCATCATATTTGTTGAACTATAATCAACCAATTTGGAATAATCTGGATTATATAAATGAGAATTTATTCTACATAAATACGAGGAAATTAGACCATATTCAAAGTGAAGTCACAACTCAAGGATTCAGCAATAAGGTATATACTCAATATGATAATACAAAATTGAATCATGAATTCATTCTTGAGAATTTTTGGAAGATCTTGGAGAATAAGAATTCAAAGTCAACCACAATTTTAAAACAAGCTGGGCCGTCATTTAAATCTTCGATTATTTATAATATGATCTACGATTCAAGAAATAATGCTCATTTACCTAGTATTGGCCGTTATTTCCGATTTGGATTTGAATATAGTGGATTATTCAAATTCAATCAATATCCATTTGTGAAATCAATTGTTGAATCACAATTTACATATTCAATTCCACAGATCGCATCTTCCTTAATTGTAACCAACAAATCAGGTATACTATATCCCTTAGGCAACAAAGCCCAAACATCGGTGTTGGATAGATTCTTTATAGGTGGTCCCAATGATGTGCGATCTTTCACCTTGAATGGGTTGGGCCCCAAAGACTACAATAGTTCCATAGGGGGAGATTTATTCCTCACTGGTGGTGTTTCGCTTATATCTAAGATCCCTGGTATTTCAAGTGATTCAAATTTCAAATTACATAATTTCGTAAATTATGGTAAACTTGTATCTATTAATAAGACTGATTTATCTACCAGTTTCAAAAAGTTAACGGGCCAATATTCTGTGAGTTTTGGGTTTGGGTTGTTATATAATCATCCGATGGCTAGGTTCGAGTTGAATTTCGTATTACCTATTGCTATCAATGAAAGGGATTCTACAAGGAAGGGGATCCAATATGGTATAGGTGTTACATTCTTGTAAATATTTTATTCTATTAGTATTAGTATTATTATTATATCATTTAATTTTTAATATTTTAATTTAATTCTTTGCTAATCAAGTCATCGTGAATCTTAATGACTTCGGGTATAATTAGACTTTCAATTTCGATATTGTTGACAATTTGTTCATCAGTCAATCTGATCCAACTTTCTTTGTTGTCAGAAGTTACCAAAACAACTTCTTTCTTTCTGGTCTGTAGTAAATTCCCAATAACCAATTGATGCTGGTATCTATCCAAGGCATTTTTAGCCTTTTTGATTAAGATAGTATTATCAGTTTCCAATTTAAACGATACAATTAATGCTGTTGGTGCCCATTTATCGACTAATCTACTTAAAAATTTAGGCACTGGCTCCAAATTAACTTCCAATTTACCTCCTGATTCTTGAGATTGGATCTTATGAGTAGGCATTCTTGATTGGGGTAAGAAGAAATCCAGAACTGCGGCAGCCAAATAAAAGAGAGCCTTTTTACCTATTGATTGCAATGATTCACTTATGACTCTCAATGTATACAAATATTGATTAACGGTGGTGAATGGAATCAATAATAAGGAATTGGATTCTTTGGCCCTTTTATACTTTCTTAACACAATTAACATTTCATCAGCAAAACTGGGATTTATTTCAACCTTATTATTAACTTCAGTCATATAATCTAAGAAACAATTAGTAGTATGACTATAATGTCTTGAATAAGGTAATAAGGAGAACTCACGATGTAAAAATATGACAGCATACCCATTTTCAAGGAAATATTCGGCAGATGTAGCACCTCTCGTCCCAGCACTAAAATTATCAATGAATCGAACAGTATTATTCTCTAATGGAACTGTCGTTCCTCCTGAAGTTACCAAAACAATATTTTTACTCGTATGCTTCTGATGATATTCTATAAACTGACTGACTTCATCTGATATTTCAGGTAAATATGACGGAGCCTTATGGTTTTTGAAATAAGAATCTTCATCACTTAATTGAGCAGCTGGAAAGTCAGGAATAGTTCTATCTATAGCAGTTTCCGTCTCCGGATTGGAGGTATGGAAATTCTTTGGTGTAGGAGGTGGTGCCATTTCGTCACAAGTCGATCCTTTTAAGTAAATGCAAGTCAACGCTGAAGCAATTGCTCTTGTTGATGTAAATAAGAGATCAAAGTGGTTTTCTCTAATGGCACTCAATCTGGTTGGGTCAAATTTTCTTTTTCTGTGGGGGCCGCCGGGCTCTGGTAGAATTTTTTTGGGTTTGTTTTTTATACGACAAACAAACAATGTTTGGTTTAGAAGTATTAGCTTCTGGAGTTTGGAGTCAACATGGATCCAATTGTCTTTCTAGATGTATGTATTACTTGTCAGTCTAATGCTTCAGTACAAATTATTAACAAAAATTTAGATAAAAATAGGAGGTATGTTCCAATACTCAATTTACAACTTAGACAAGTACTAACATCTATGATATAGATGAATTGCAACCAAGAGTTAAGATAAAGCTTTTCAACAAGGAATTGCCGAAGTAAGTCTTTTGAGCATATTTAATTTACAATTCACTTAATAACTAAACTAACCTAGGTCTATTCTAGAACCACTGAAAATTTCCGACAATTCTGTACTGGTGAATATAAGGAACATGGAAGACCTTTAGGATATAAGAATAGTCAATTCCATAGAATCATCAAGGGATTCATGATCCAAGGTGGGGATTTCGTGAGAGGTAATGGATTAGGGTCGAAAACCATATATGGGACTGAAAGTTTTCAAGATGAAGGGTTTCCTTATGATCGTAAGTATTTTCAATTTGATTGATTCATTTTAATTTTAAATTTGGTACTAACAACTTCTACAAAAGATAAGAAATATAGCGTCTCAATGGCAAATTCAGGTCCAAACACTAATGGCTGTCAGTTCTTCATATGTTGTGCTGATACGCCTCATTTGGATGGTAAACATGTTGTGTTTGGTGAAGTAATTGAAGGATTTGATACTATTGATACTATTGAAAAAGAAAAAATTGGCAGTAACGATAAGACATCCAAGACAATAGTCATAGCCGAATGTGGTGAGATGTAATGCTACTTTTTCGTGTCCTACATTCTTTAGAGAACATGGTTTATCCCTGTATTGATGAGTATTAATTGTTGTATTTGAATGTAAATAGTGTAGCATAACATAATGTGTATAGTGTAAAATGACTATAATGTGTTACTGTAATTCAATAAAACCCAATTACCTCAGAATCTACTTGCAAGTCGGTTGTAGTTAATTATACTTAACGTTAATTTTAGTAACTTAAGTTAACATATTACCAAGTAATAGTAATTATATTCCATACCCCAGGCATAATTGCATTACATATTGCGGCATTGGAGTTTCGTATGTTAAATATCGCTTTTCTCCAACATTTTGAAAATTGAATATTTGAATATTTGAATAAGAGTCGAAGGAGAAGAAGTACATTACAATTAAGAACATAACACCTATAAAGGTATCTATCATCCAACATATATACATACTATACATATACCCATCATGTCTGCCGATTATTGGAAGTCATCACAACGAATACGGTGGCAATTCACCCGTCACTCATTATTGGAAGCTCGAAGGAAAGTATTATTGCTAGAACGGAAAATGATTCAGAATGGATTAATTAAAGATTATCCTAATATTAACTATGACTATAACATGAGGATATATTTACATAATTTATTGATTAAACTTGGTAGACGATTAAATATTCGACAGGTGGCATTGGCAACTGCTGAAATATATCTTACTCGGTTTTTAACCAGGGTAAGTCTAAAGGAAATCAATGTTTACTTGTTAATAACTACTTGTTTATACGTGGCATGCAAAATTGAAGAGTGTCCACAACATATAAGACTCATTGTCTCTGAAGCCAGGACGTTATGGCCTGAGTATATCCCACATGATATCACCAAATTAGCCGAGTTTGAGTTTTATTTAATTGAAGAAATGGATCTGTATTTATTCTTACATCATCCTTATAAATCATTGATACAATTGCGAGATTTGTTAATTGAAAATAAATCAATATATGGGTTTACATTAACAGACAATGAACTACAAAATTCATGGTCATTAATAAATGATAGTTATTTGACAGACTTACATTTATTATTACCACCTCATATAATCGCAGTGGCTGCGATTTATATAACAATGGTATTAAAGAAAAACTTGGCTACCATACGAGGAAATCAAGGTGCTGATGTTGCCAATGGGGCTGGTGGTGCTAATAACAACAACAATAATAATAATATTGGAAATGGTTCTATTAATAGTAATGGGAATGGAAATTCAATGATATTTGGGAAGAATGATAATACAATAGGACGGACAGACGCGGTAACAGCAGCTGCTGCTGCTGCAGGTATGCACATTGATGATTTAATGATACTATCCAACCCAAAATCTAAAGGTGATAATGGAACTACTGGTAGTACCGTTGATAGTGCTGCTGGTGTCAATACTACTAGCAACAACACTTCAATACCTAGTTCTTCTACATCTAGAGCAGCGACTGGTGGTAATGAACCGACTACAACCAATATAGATAATGCCAGTTTCCAGGATATGAAACTAGATCAAGAAACAATCAAGATTAATAAATTTATTAATTTCTTAAACCATTCTCATATTAATTTGGATGAAGTGGTAGAGGCTATGCAAGATATAGTTAATGTTTATGTATTGTGGAATCAATACCATGAGCAAGCAGTGAAAAATTCATTACAATTTATGCTTCTAAATAGATAAATAATTATTATATAATGTATAATATATAACTCCGTTACTTTTAGGCTATGTACAGTCTATTCCTGTTTAGGGAATAGAGTAGATGCCATTATTACTCTTTTTAACTATGAATGATGGCTTTTGGTCACGTGATTTGTCTCGTGACTTAGTTTTTTATTCATTTTTGTGTCAAACCTTGAATCTTTTTTTTTTTTTTTTTCAACACGTTTGAATTTTTTTTATTTTTTTTTTTTATTATACCAACGACCACAGAGGCTATAACAGAATTTAATTTGAACGATGGTTACAAGTTCAAAAATAAAAAGTTATATTCACTTACCACCTTTGTTTTTCTAAAAAGAACAGTTCAATACTCGTTTCAAGATCTATATGACATCATCATAGGGCATAGAGGTGATAAAGTCGATCTATCAATCAATTATCCATCTATCTTACAATCGTTTGAATCTGTCTCATTCTTTACAACAACCACACCACATTTATCAGTTAGCAGTAAATTGACGCTTATATTTTTTTAAATTGTTGTTAAACCTATTCATCAATCACTACCACCTCAAGACATATTCCATTGCATTGCATCTTTATAACTAATCAATCGATCAGTTAAAGAAAACCTTTTTCATCTTCATCAATACCATCATCTTCACAATGTCTAAGATAGAAAAGTCGGACTCACTTGATTCCTATATGATATATCAACTGTCATATGCCGCAGCTATTGAAAGAAATCAGGTCTATATAACCCGATCTATCTTGATGGCGTTATATTTGGTTCATACATTCTCCACCAAATGGTCTGAATATACTACAAAATTCATACTGTTGCAATATCAAACTGGATATGGATCCAATGGTCAAGCATTATATGATATTGGGATTGATGACACTTATTTTGTCATTCATGGGCTTATATTGTTGACATTCTTACGTTCATTCCTTATGATGTATTGTTTTGGACCGTTTGCATCGAAATTTTGTCATATTTATTCTAGAAAGGCTAAAGTTAGATTTGCCGAACAAAGTTGGTCATTTGTATATTATAGTTGTTCATTCTTCTTTGGTGTTTATTTATATCTTAAATCGCCCTATTATCTTAATAATGATAATATTTGGATAGGATGGCCTCATACTTCTATGGAAGGTGATTTAAAAATTTATTATTTGATTTCAATGGCCTTTTACTTACATCAAACTTTTGTCTTGAACGTGGAACAAAGAAGAAAAGATCATTTTCAAATGTTTAGTCATCATATAATAACTAGTTTATTAATAATTGGATCGTATCATTATTACTTTGTAAGAATTGGTCATTTGATTCTTATAATTATGGATTCAGTCGATATATTTTTAGCCGCTGCGAAAATGTTAAATTACGTGGGTTATAGAAAAGCTTGTGATATCATGTTTTTGATCTTTTTAGTCAGTTGGGTTATTTTAAGACACTTTGTTTATAATTATTTATTATATCATGTTATTACAAAATCAAGGGGGTTAATGTTAAGTTCGAAGTGTGTCGAAGGTATATATCAAAAAAGATGTTGGAGTGATAATATAATGAATGTCTTTGAAGGATTGTTGGCCATATTACAAGTTATAACCCTCATTTGGATGTATTTCATAATGAAAGTGGCTTATAAAGTTATTTCAGGCTCAAATAGTGAAGATGTTAGAAGTGATGAACATGACACGGATGCCGAAGCCGATGGAGAAGATGAAGACGAACAAAGTAAAGGTAACCAACAACATAATGATGAAGACGATGATGATAATGATACTGAAGTATCTAAGGAAGATGAAAAGGGGAGGAATGAAGATGAATTTGAGACTGTAACTACAACACCTGTGGAAAAGGAATCTTCTTCAGATGGAACCCTTGATGAAAAACATGAAAGTGAAATTAAATACTAAGCTCCTAATAATGTTTTGAAGAAAGTCAAAAAATAAAATGTCACTATCTCTACCTCCATCAACATCAACACCATCACCATGGCCATTCTCATCAGTAAGAAAGGTATCAATTTGCATGCAAAGAATAGTAATAAAAGAGTCATTCACCACATTCACAATAAGTGCAACTCACTGACTTTTCGTTATGTCAATTTGTTTTACATCTTGCCATATATCCCAGTTTCGTAAATGTCTTTTGGTTGAGATATTGTGAAGAGAATGTAACATGTAACAATTAGTATTATAATCAACTTGTTTATATATGTATCCTATTGTTCGTATAGTATTTAGAGTTTATGTTTCTAAGTTTCGTTTATCAGTTCAGTTTAATTTAATTTAATTTAATTTAATTTATATATCCAAAAAAATCTTATTAACTGTACAGGATCAATGTTTACCAAAGACCGAACCAAAAGCAAAAAAAGAAAAACAACGCGCGGTAAATTCAATCATCGCACATTAACTGCTTTAACAACACTTGATAATCAATATAGCAATCGATTGTGATCTGACAAGCACAAAAGGTATACATCATCAAAGGTCAATCATATAGGATTGAATAGATATCATTGTTTTTCTGGAACCCGGAAAGAGAACACGAAGTGACCTTTAAGTGGTACTGAAATTTAAAGAGAGTTGTTAGGGGTCTCTATCAAATGAAATGAGTAGCAGCGGTATAGATCTAAGCGGACCACCACCAGGAACTCTCTTATCCAATGCCAAATCAACACGAGAATCATCTATAACTGTCGCTGTGAGAGTAAGACCGTTCACTGAGGTTGAAGAAACCAATCTAATCAGAAATGATACTGATACTATGTTTCTAGGTGATGGATCATTAAGTGCAAATATATCAGATACTCCTTCTAAAAAATCCATCTTCTCTCCAAGAGGTATACGGAAAGTCTTGGATGTGGTTGATGACAAAATGTTGATCTTCGATCCTCCAGAAACAAATCCCTTAAACACAATGCAAAGAAATGCATTCCCTAATGGTTTAACAGGGTCAAGAATAAAGGAACATCGGTTTGTCTTTGATAAATTATTCGATATACAAACATCTCAAGATGAAGTATATAGTCATACCACTCGACCTTTACTTGATAGTATACTAGATGGGTTCAATTCTACAGTTTTTGCATATGGAGCTACTGGTTGTGGTAAAACTCATACTATACTGGGCACATTACAAAACCCCGGTGTTATATTTTTAGCAATGAAAGAGTTATATCAAAGAATTGAAGATCTCTCCGATACCAAGCATATAGATGTGAGTTTATCATATCTTGAAATTTATAATGAGACTATACGAGATTTATTGAATCCTGAAACTGATCACAGAAAATTGATTCTACGAGAAGATGCCAATAATAAAATATCAGTGACAAATCTACTGTCTCATAAGCCAGATTCAGTAGGTCAAGTTATGGAGTTAATATTAAAGGGGAATGAAAACAGAACCAGTTCTCCGACAGAAGCCAATGCAACATCGTCTCGTTCTCATGCTGTCTTACAAATTAATGTCATTCAAAAAAATAGAACAGCTGATTTGAATGAAGCTCATACATTCGCTACACTATCAATTATAGATCTTGCCGGAAGTGAAAGAGCTGCTGCCACTAAGAATAGAGGTGCAAGATTAAATGAAGGGGCCAATATCAATAAATCATTATTAGCATTAGGTAATTGTATTAATGCATTGTGTGATCCAAGGCGAAGAAATCATGTTCCATACAGAGACTCAAAATTAACAAGATTACTAAAGTTTTCATTGGGAGGAAATTGTAAAACAGTTATGATTGTTTGTGTTTCGCCCCTGTCTCAACATTATGATGAAACGCTTAATACTTTAAAATATGCTAATAGAGCAAAGGAAATCAAAACTAAACTAATACGGAATTTGCATAATTTGGATAGGCATGTGGGATCATATTTAAAAATGATTACAGAACAAAGACAAGAAATCGAAGAATTAAGAAATAGAGAATCTCAAGTCGAAGAACGAATCGTAAAGAAGCAAAAAGTCATAAATGAAAAATGCTTGCATCTTGTCTTAGAAAACATTGAACGTATTAAATCATCATTAAACAAACAGCATCAAGAACGTTGGAAGAAATATTTTATTCTTGCAAAGAGAAAGCTTTTAATACCCCAAAAAATAGAAATAGAATTACTACTAGAAGGTAATTCAAAGGCAAATCACATTCCAAATTCTATAATAAATTTATGTGAACAAGTTGTAAATAAAATTGATAATCAAATCACTGATTTAGAAGCACAATATTCAAAACCTAATGATATTGATTATATATTTAATGAATCCAGTCAACAAATACTTAAAAAATTAAAGGAAAATGAAGGTTGGTCTGACTATTGTACATTAGTATTTGAAAAGCTATTGGAATCATTAAAGGATTCCTTTGAAAGAGATGTGCTATTTAATTCTTCTATAATTTTTGATTATCTTTTATATCAAATGAAAGATTTTTCTTTTATATCTCGTGAATTAAGAAACTGTCTTTGGATGAATGATGATGGTGTTAAACAAGACATCAATCATCGGAATGAAGTGTCTATATCCCTGGTGATTGAAAACGTCTTGGTTTCATTGGAAAATCTAGTAAATGGGGAATATGACTCTGCCATTGAAACACATACTACTCAATTCATGCAACAAAAGATCAAAGAACAAGAATTTAGTCTTGAAAAGGGTAATGGGTCTGAAGATGGCTCGAGTTTTGGTATACTACCAAAACCTGAGAATAAGCGAGGTGCGTTATCACCATTGAAGGCATCACCTCCTAGAAATTATAAAAAGGCCATAAGTAAGAAACCAATCACTCCAAAGTTCTCACCTAAGAGATCCAAAGCATCTAAACGAGTCAGATGGGATATTCCCAAGAATAATTATGATTCTACGATTATAGATACAGATATCAGCATTGATGAACAAAGTACGACATTCAAAAGTGACCTTGATGATGACTCTCCCTTAGCCAATACAATCCTAGACAATAGCATATTAAATGATGATCTTGACTTTAAATTTGATGCCAGGATTGAATCCCCACCATTACCACCAAATCCAAAATTAAGTTCTAATATACTTCAAGACCTATCAAAGGCAAAAAACTCCAAGCATAAATCTGAAATTCAATCATTTAGTAATAGAAGGTTATCAATAAATTTAAATGATCATCAGAATAATTCGGATTCAATTATCAAACCTACGTTACTCAATAAACAGGCAAGTATTAAACTATCCAATAATTCCTCATTTATACCTAGTGCATTATCCATGTCGCCGACAAAGATTGGTGTTATTTCATCTACACCCACGAATATAATGCATAATTTTCCTATGTTAGAGTCTAATTCAACTAGGAATATTGGCAGCGCTGGATCAGAGAAGGTAGAGTAATATTCTTGATCAGAAAAACAGATAGAAGGGTAGTATAGTTAGTAATTAATCTCAATGCATAAATTATATTTATTTTTACAACTTCATTAAATCTCATAAGCTATCATTATACATAGATTCTATTAAATTCCATACGAATTCTTTCCTCTCTTGTGATATCTTTTCGACACTACCTTCTCCCACGTATGAAATCTTGACTTTCCCATCTAGTGAAACACAAACAAGATTACTTACCAATCTGATTATCAGTAAATTGTTGAAACTGAGTTTCGAATGCGTGAAAAGAAATTCATTTATCAAGTCGAGGATTGGTTTTCCATTGTCCTCTTGACTTCTGCGTTTCTTGAGGTTTGCTATATCGGCTTGAGGGATCGATATGAGGATATTTCTAATATTATCATTGATGACAGACTTTCCCTCTAGGCCATACGTCAAGTTTAGACCTCCTATTTGATTTTCAATGGGCGACGTGACATTCAAGGCAAACAATTGGTTGATTAATTTGGAAATATATGAGCTGGTTAACCTATAAGGATTGATAATTAACGGAGGATTTGATTGTAGATTGTTGAGGACTGAAATTAGAAATGCACTCAATGGAGATATTTTACTTAGTACTATGGTATTGTAAGTCACCTGGGTGACATCTGGTCGATCGTTGGTATTCTCATTATCTTCAGCATCATTATCGTTATCATCACTCTTCCTCTTTTTGATGAAGATCAATGACTGTGTATTCATCACTGTTTTATTGATACACTTTATCAATAAGAATTTAACGTGGAATTGTTCATTATTCTCTTCTTTCACAATGATCCGTAGATCTGAGTATATTTCCTTGTATGAGTTATAATCTTTAATTATCATATCATCGGTTTTCTGTTGGTAATTGGAATATAAATATATACTGAGTTGATATTTGATATATTTGAAATCATCTTTGGATAGAGATGGCAATGTACTATTTGATTTGTGTAGTTTGAAAGTTTGATTAAGAAACAAATGGTCCAAGCCTCTGGACGGTTCATCACTTCGAGTATCTATAGGATTACTCATTTCTTTATGGAGTGAAGTAAATCGTAGTGTCAAACCATTAGTTTAGGTATTTTGATTTGTTTACAAAATTACTTTTTTCTTTTTTTATTTCTAGTATGCGCTGCCAATTGACCATTCTTAATCAATTTAGTCTTGTAATTCGTCACCACTTTTAGTAACAAGTATAGTACTCTAACAAATAGTTCTCACAAATCTAGTGGAAATCGGATGATATCACTAACAAGATAAGTTTCATGTAAAATATCTACATGAGGTTCAAGTTCGCCAATGGGGGAACTTTGCGTGGATAAACTGCCCTGAACTCCTGATAGAGCAGCTAAATCTTCAAAATCAAAAAATGTGTATATTTTATTTATTTATTTATATTTATATGTGGTTTAACTAGTATCTATTCTAAATCGAAAGAGATGTACGATGGACTGATTTGGTATACCTAACCTCTCTTGGTTGAGTGTGATTAACAAAGGGGGGGATTCTTTACCTTACTTTTTAGTTTGTAAATTTCCCATCTTATCAATTTTAGTTGTACCATTG